>PVIR01015656.1:0-37912 GCA_004026965.1 Petromus typicus
TGAGTCTCCACACCCAGTATTGTTATGTGGTTACCGGGGAATCGAACCCGGGCCCTTGTGCTTGCAAGACAGGCGCCGGAACCACTGAGCTAACTCCCCGGCCCTCTGTTTAGATCTTTTGCCCATTTTTTAATTGAGCTATTTTCTTACTATTGAGTTTAAGAATTCTTTGTGTATTTTGGATACAAATTCATGATCAGATATGAGTTTTTGCAGACAGTTTCTTCAAGTCTCTGAATTGCCTCTTGATTCTTTTAATAATGTCTTTGGTGGAGCAGATGTTGCTGATTTTAATGAAGTTCATCCTATCACATTTTTTGGTAGATAATGCTTTTGTTGTACCTAAAATGGCATCATTATACAAAGTCACCTAGACACTCTCTTATTTTCTTTTAAAAGTTTTATGGTTTTGTAATTCAAAAGTAGATCAATGATCCATTCTGAGTTAGTTTTGTGAGGCTCTGTGTAAGCTGAGGAGAAAGGTCTGTATCTCGGTTTGTTGGATGTTTTTATGCGTTGATGTTCTGTTGGTCCAGCAACATTTTGTAATTTTACCTTTAGCCTCTGACTTGTGTTTGCTCTCTGGTCATAGATGAAGTGACTGTATTGTGCGGGTCCACTTCTGTCGCCTTTGTTTTACTTCACTGATCTATCTTTTCATTCCCTTTCTGATACTACATTGATTATTACAACTTTATAACACTTCTTGAAATTGGCTCATGTAGGATCTCCAACTTTTTTTCTTTCTCAGTATTCTGTTGTCTGCTCTAGAGATTTGCCTTTGATGATAAACTTTAGACGCAGATTGTCAATATCTATAAAATATTTTGCTAAGATGTTCATTGATAGTCTTATCAGATCAAATTGGAAAAGATTGACATTTTATATTATCTTCCAATACATAAACAAAAATTTCAGGGTAGACCTGGTCATAAAATGGTTAATGAGTATGCTCTTTAATTCCAAGCTACAGTTTGACAAGACAGAAAAAGCCACAGCACAGCCCGCAGCCCATGCAGGAGCTGTCTCCTCCCCACAAAAGCTGTGCGATCTCGGAGCAGAGAGAGCGCAGGACACAGGAGGGGATGTTCCCAGCACTGAGACAACAGCCGCGCAGCACAGCGTCTTCTCAGTGCTGCTCACCTGAAAACACCCATGTCTGCATGGTCCGCTGCGCAGCCGCGACTGCAGATATGTGCTCTGACCCCTGTTTGTGACGGACATGCCAGACCTCTCTCCCTAACCTGTAAAGCTACCTGCCTTTTCTTTGTACGGGCTGTGGCCTCTTGTTGGTGTTGCTTAGTCCACCATTGCCCAGGTGAATGGTGTCTGTGCCTTTGCTTTCATTAGCTTGCTTGGCCAGTCTCATTTGTCTCCACTGTTTGTTCCAATAGTTTAGTCCTCAGACATTTGCAATTTCCTCCTCCATGTGTGTTCATTTTTAAAATTTATACTTAAGTACTTAAGTTTTGGGAAGAAGTTGTCTATTATTTTCTTCCATTTCATATTCTAATTATTTACCACTTGTGTAGAACAAAACATTTGCTTTTTATATATGAACTCTCATCCTTTGAGGTTGCTATGATCTCTTATCACTTGTCATTTCCAGTTTTGTTACTGCTGATGCCGACTTAATTTCTGGCCTGTTCTACACCGAGAGCGATGCTATCTATGAAGAAAAATCAGTGCATTGCTGGCTTCGCAACTGGAGTCTCTTCTGGCACCTACTTTCTCTTCTGGTGCCACTTGATGAACACACACGCTGCAGGCCTTGGTAGTTGTTCTTTATTAGGACAAACATTCTCCTCATTTAGCTCATCCTTTTGAAAGTTTCATTACGAATGGATATTGGATGCTATAAAATGCTTGTTCTTTGTCAACTGATATGTGTTTTCTTATGTATGTTTATGTGATAGACTATGTTGACTTTTTAATGTTGAGTGAATGTGTATACCTAGAATAAATCCTACTAAGCAAGGCCATATCATTCTTTTTATACCTTCTGGGATTTCGTGTGTAAATATTTTTTAAAGGAGTTTGCTTCTGTGCTCACAGTTGGTCCACAGTTTTCCTATGTCTTACTCTTAAGGCCCTTGTCTGGTTCTTATATTTTGGCATTTGGGTAATAATGCCACCATGGAAGTTAGAAAGCATTCCCTCTGCTTCTATTTTCTAGGGAGACTGAGAAGCATTGGCATAGTTTCTTCTTAGTTTGGTAAAGTTCTCTTGGCTTCGTGCCTTCCTTTTCAGAAATTTTTGACTCAATGTATTTAATCCACCCAGGGCTCTCTGAAAGATTTGTTTATCCCTGGTTGAGCAGGGATGCTTTGTCTTTTGAAGAATGGCTCTCCTTCACTTAGGCAGTCAGATCTAGGGCAGAGAGCTGTTTGTGACCATCCTGATTGTCCCCTTTGGTCCCGCAGGGCACCAGGGAAGATCATTCTCTCCACTCTGATGGTAGAAATTTGTGTTCTCTGCTCTTAGCCTCGTGGAGGGCTTAGTTAACTTACTTTTCCTCTCAAACGACCAGCTTTTGTTATGTTTATTTTCTTCATTGTTTTTGCTTTCAATTTTGTTGCTGCTCCCATTTTCATTGTGGTGTGTCTTCTGTTTCATTAGGCTTTGGATGCTCTTCTTTCTCTCATTTCCTAAGTGGAATGTTAAGTTAATTCTCTGGAGAGCTCTTGACTTGTGCGCTCCTCAGCAGTACATTGTTCAACCTTCAAATAGTTTGCATTCCCCAGCTGTATTTCTGTCACAGATTTCTAATTTAATTCTAGTATGGTCTGGGAACATGCTCTCTGTAACTTCTACCTTTTTATATTTGTTAGGATGTGTCTTAGGACACTTTTCTTTTTTGCTCTCAGGGATCGAACTTAGGACCACGCACTTGCCAGACAGGTGCTGTGCCTCTGAGTTACACCCTCAGTTACATCTCATTTTTGTTCCTTTTTCCAGGGTAATTTTACTGGGTATGGAATTGTAGATGACAGATATTTTTTCTTTGAACATATCGACTATTTTCACTGTTTCTTTTTGCTTGTGTGGTTTCTGAAAACAGCTTCAGATTCCTATTCTTGTCACTCTGTTCTCTTTTTCTAGTTGCTTTAAAGAAGATATTCTCTGCCTTTGGATTTCCACAGATCGATAATGATAATCCTGTTTCTGAGTTTTCTGTATCTTTAGTTTGTCTACCAGTTAGAAACATGAATTGATAAGGGAATTTCCCACATATTTATGGCATACCACAAGTGTTCATATTTGTGTACGTCGTGGAAAGGTGAGGCCATTTAATACATGTGCATTTTGTGTCCATGAGTGGATACTTAAAATCTACTCCTCGTGATTTTCATGTGCACAGTGTACTGCCAGCTATGGTCCTGGAGGGGCAATTAATGGGATTGATTCCTTCTACCTGCATGAAAGTTTGTCTCCCTGGTTGATAGCTCCTCATCTCCCCATCTCTGGTAGCCACACCTGCTCTCTCCTTGTACGAGTCTGTCTTTAGAATTTACAAATAAGTGAGATCTGTATTTGACTTTTTGTGTGTGGCTTAGTTCACTTGACACAAATTTCCCATTCTTTCCCATGTTGCCACAAATGATAGATTTTGTGGCTATTACTCCACCATGAATTGTGCCAGAGGCCCCTTACCCACTCACCCACTCAGCCTCTGGTGGAAACATGGGCTGCTTCTCTGTCATGGTCTCTGTGAACAGGGCTGCAGTACCAGGACAGACATCTCTTCGGCACCCTCAACTGACTTCCAGTGGGTATAGCTCAGCAGTGGGAGAGCTGGATGGTAGGGTGGTTCCATTTCAAATTTCGGTGGAACCTCCAACAGTTCCCCATAATGGACGGTTCTCATTTGATTTCTACCAAGTGTGTGCGAGTCTCTCCTCTCTCCTCACCCTGACACCTGGCTTTCACCTTCTGATAAGGACCATTCTCACAGGTGTGAAGTGGTACCTCTTGTGGTTTTGATGTTTCCCTGACGACTAGGGATAGTGAGCCTTTTTCACGTGTGTGGGGGCCATTTGTACGTGTTCTTTTGAGGAATATCCATTCAGACCCTTCACCCAGCGTTTAAGTGGGTTACTTGCTTTCCTGCTATTCAGGGGTTTGAGTTCCATACATATCTCTACATTGCAGACACTGCAGGTTAATGGCTGCGTGCTCTGACTTCTCATTCACTCTGCGGATTCCGGCCTTCGCTGGGCCGAAGCTGCTGGGTTTGATCCCACCCCTCCTCCTCCTCTACTTTGGTTTTCTTGTCTGTTCTTATGTGGTAATATCGAGAAGTCACCGGGCAGCCCGGTGGCTTGGAGCTTTCTCCATACATGTTGGCAAGGAATTTTAGTAGCTGCCCATCTCACACTGAAGTTCAGCCCCTTTGGCACTGCAGGGAGATGAGAGTCTTGATTTCGTTCTTCTGCCTGTGGACATCCACCTCCCTCCCTCAGTAACACCCACGGAGCCGACTCTTCCATCCCCGTTGTGTGCGCTCGGTGCCTTGGCCTAGTCAGCAGACCATTTGTGTGGGCCCATGTCTGGCTGCTGTCGTGCTGGGGGACATGTGTCTGTTGTATTGTCAGTATCCAGCTGTTTTGATTACTGCTTCTTTGTATTAGATTTTGAAATAGTGTGATGCCTTCTACTTTTGTTCATGTTACTCAAAATTGCTTCGATTAGTCAGCATCTTTTGTATTTACATCCGAGTTTTAGGACTTTCCCCCTAGTTTTTGGAAAGATGTTACTGGGGTTTTGACTGATAATGATCATTTAATAATCTGGCCATTAAAAATGATTTCTCTCAGAGGATGGTGGTACAACTCTATAAAGTCAGCCCTTACAAGGCTGAGGCAGGAGGACTGCCTTGGTTTTGGGGTCAGCCTGGCTAAATAATGGGTGCAAGGCCAGTCGGAACTATCCGGCAAGACCTTGTCTCAAAAAATAAACAATAAATGATTTCTGTGCATGAATATGAGGTCTCTATTCATTTATTTGTATTTTCAATTTATTTCACAACTGTTTCTTAATTTTTGGTATAGAGATCTTTTATCTCTATGATAAAACTTATTCCTATTCATTTTTTCAGATAGTTTGCTGTTAGTGTATATAAATACTATTGACTTCTTTATGTAGCTTTGTATCCTGTAACTTTCTGAGCTTATTTAACAGTTGTTGGTGGATTATTTAGACTTTTCCATGTGAACTGTCTCTTTTTCCAGAAGCACACACAATTTTTCCTCCTGTTTGGATGCCTTTCACTTCCTTCCCATGCTTAGTCACTGTGGTTGGGATTTCCAGAGCCACATCATAAACAGAAATGGTGAGAACGCCTGCCACGTTCCTGGGCTTAGAGAAAATCTTTCCAGTTTTCTCTGTTGAGTGGGAGCTCAGCTATGGGGATGATGTGCGTGGACCTTCTCCAGTGTCTGTCATTAACTCTGAGATTCTCAGCCTTTATGTCTTCACATATTTCTAGTCCTAGTCCCTTCTCTTTTCTCCTTCCAACATTCCAGTTGTACAGATGACACTTTTTGATGTTTTGCATAGTTCTTGGGTGCTCTACTTCCCCTTCAACTTTTCTCACTTCATTTTGAGGCTTTTTATGGGCACTTTAAGGTCGACTTTTTATTCTTCCTGTAGCTGCTTCGACTGACTGATGGACCCACCTGGGTCGTTCTGTGTTTGGTTCGACGTGCTTGGGTTTGTTGCTGGCCTTTCTGCCTTTCTTGGAGTTTCCCTGTCTGCTTGTATTCCATCTCTGACCCTGCCCAGTATCTTCTTCCCCTTCTAGCCTTCAGCGGATTGTCCTGGCCCAGTTCTGTCTGATTATTCCGGACCCCTGCCTGTCTTCGTCTGCTTCTCGTGCCAGCTTTGACCCTTTCGCTCATCTTTGCGTGTCTTATTATTTTTGTTGAGAATTGCTCAGCACGGTCCAAGGGTTCCTTCCCAGCTACCATCCTTTGCACATGGGAAAAAATGTTTTCTCAGTTTAGCTTCCTGAGTTCTTAGGAGACAAGCTACCCAAATGTGCTCTCAGACATGAGTAATGACGTCCTGTCCGGTCTGGCCCAGCCCACAGAGCCGAGGGGGACCTCCAGGCCCGAGGCATGTGGTTTCTGGAAACTTCAAAAGCTTCCCCGAAGCCTTCCCCCTACAGCTCTGATTTATCCAGTCTCTGACCACCTCCTCCCTTGGTGTCTGTGCCTGCTCTGTGCAGTCAAATACAACATTACTAACTTCTGCATGAAGAGAAGTTATCAAAAGAATAAAAAAAATCTGCTGTTGAGTTAGTTCAGTGGTGCTGCAAGTGCAGGGTCCTGAGTTTGATCCTTGGTACTGGGAAAAACCCTCCATTTTACTGCGGATTGGGGTTGCCAGGTTGTACAGAAAACTTACAAAATAAGTCTTCTTTCTCCTGGCTCTCTGGGGTCCTTTCTTACCCTCTCTGTTGGGGGGCTGGCTCTGCCCTGCCCCCAGGCCTGTTCCCACAGTCTCAAAGACCTCTTCTCACCCTCCTTCCTCTGCCCTGCTCTCCTGTGTCTTTTTCCTCCATCTTTTCTCTCAGTGACCCAACAATGCCCTCCACGGTCCACTCTGAACACACTGCTGACCTTCAGCTGGTCCTGGGATACATGGGCTTCCAAGAAGCTCTGGTCCAGAGATGCCTCTGCCTGGCTCCAGAACTAAGCACAATATTTCTCTTGTTACTAAGCAGATATTTCTGCTCTTCCTTCTATTTACATGAGGGGCATTGGGATAAAGATCTGGCATTAAATACAAAATTTTCCTTTTCATATATACATATATATGTATATATGTACATATTCATATATATGTATTCTATATACATATATTCATATATATGAATGCTCTATCTGTATATATTCCTATATATAATCTATCTATATATAGATATAAGATATATAATATTACATATATTTTGCTTTGACATTAAAATTATATATAATTTTCATATACATATATATACACACACACACACACACACACTGCCAGTTATATAATATATATAATAAAAATATGTGTGTATGTGTATATATGTATGTATGTATGTATATATATATACATACACATATATATATATATACATTGTAACCTGTGTGATCATAATTCTCTTGGAACAAAAGAAAATATTAGCTCACTATTATGTTCTTTGTATGTGATCAGCAGGACATTATGTCTTTCTCAACCCTCTGCTGGGAAACCCAGCAAGTGTGTCCTGGTAACAACTCCTAAGCCTCTGTGGTGGGTGTAAGGTGGCACTAGAGGTCGCCGAGCGGGGACTGGCAGGAGTATCCTGACGTTTGCTGGAGGGTGCTGAGCTCTTGCACGGAGCTACGGCTTACTCTGTTGCCATGGGAACTCAAGATAAACACATACTACCTGGCCGCCACCTCTTTCCTAATGGCAAGATGTTGTGCTAATCATGTAGCCTTTGGCTGCTGCATTTCTGTCTATAAACACATCGTCTCCGAGCAAATAGTGGATTAAATGTACCAATGCAAAGGCAGCATTAGGAAAAAAAAAAAAAAGAAATGCATTTTAGGTATATAGAGAAGACACAAACACATCTCAAGTTGATGTGGCACTGATGTAAGGTAGACACAGGTATGAATAGAGAACGAAGACAGAGACTCATTCGTATTGTAGTAGTCAGAATTTCGTCACTGGGACCAAGTACTTGACACTGAAAGCTTAGAAGAGAGGTCTCCTTTAGATGATGGTTCAGAGGGTTTAGTTCATGGTTAGTGGGCGCCAAGGGAGAACCATCATGGCAACAGGACATGACAGAGAATGCTTGTGCCTCATGGGGCCAGATAGAGGAGACAGCTACAGAGCCAAAGTGCAAGATATTCAAATTAAGAGGCAAGGTCTGATTGGAGTGAGTGTGGGGGTGCACCCCGGGGGGTCTTCCTCTGGGGCTCTTCTCTGTGCTTCGCTTCCTGGCTGGTAGGACTGAGCAGTGTTGCTCCACCATGCTTTCGGCTGTGATGTGTTCCTTCCTTGGATCCAGGTGACCATGGACTGAAATCGCTGGAACCGCATAAGATCATTTCCTCCCCTTAGTTGGGCTTGCCAAGGATTTTGTCCCTGCAATTAGAAAAGTGAGCAGCACAGTACTGTAAGGCCCTGCTGAGCGGAATTAACTACTGATATATACAATGACATGGACCTTTTGAAGATTACATTGAATGAGAGAAGCCAAATGCTTCATGATTCTATTCATATGACTATCAAAAACAAGGAAAATAAATGTATGGCTGGATATTCGCTGCCTTTGGGAAGTGGAATGGATTGGAAAAGAAAGGAAGGAGGACTTCTGAGATGATATGTCTTCTATTTTGACTGGAACCTGGGTTATAGAGGTGTGTGCATTTACAAAAACTCCTTTAATTAAACAGTATGATCTGTACATTGAAATTTACATATATTTTACTTAGACATAAAATTAGAAATATTATTTATGTCAACCACCAAAAGCCACTCTCTTTGTCCCTGAGATCTGACTCGTTTCTCCTCGTGACCCTGACACTCTCTGACATAGGCTTTCTGCTAGCGGTGTGAGTCCAGATCTCATGGTGGCAATGCTACTGTGATTATTAAATCTCAGGGTGAAATTCAGTGCGAGGCACTACATAGCTGCAAGATAAGCATCTCCCTCTATCCTGCCATGGTGACTCTGTGGATTTTCACAATACTTTTCAAATGGAGGTCAATCCAAATCTGCTATTTACTTTTTTTCCAAAGACTTCTAATACTGGTAAGAAAACCCAGCATTTCCTCTGTCTTTATGTTCCGTAGCTTCTAGGCAATTTCTGTGCTGAACATGCTCTGAAAAGAGGTGTGCGTGTGACAGGGAAGGAGAGAGGCAGGGCTGGGGGGAGATGGCAGGTGAGTCCTTGTTCCCGGAAGGACTGAAGCTAAGGCGGCTCATATTTGTTAGAAATGTTGAGGACAGGGCTAGAGTAGTGACCAGGGACTTGATCAGGTGGTCTTGAATGTTCCTCGGGCTCTCATGCCCTGGATTACTTTCCCAGCAGTTCCGTCACTCAGTCCTGTGACCAGGCCAAGCCCTGGGACACGCCGGTGGTTCTCTTTGGCCCTCACGTGCATAGCTACCGAGTGCTGGCCCTGGAGAGCTTTGTGATCTTGCACATTCACATCTGTTTCCAAGAGTGGCAGGCAGGTGTGACGTCCCGGGCAGCTGCAGCCTCAGGTGCTCTCTGATGGCGGCTCTTCGTGCCTGCCAAGTGGATTCCTTGGAGGTGAGGCTGTCTTTAGCTTTGGGCTTTCTAGATGGAATCAGTGTTTGTTTGTTTGTTTGTCCCCAGGTACAAGTCTGAACTCCTTGCTCTGCCCTACTTCTGAGAACATCTCACAAGCAGAAGAAAGTGTCAGGTGCAGGGTCCAGAGACAGGCACCTGCTGCGTGCGTGACACCAGTGAGCAGGCCCTGCGTGCCTGGATAAGAGTCTGGCTGCTGGATGGACCTGAGCTCTCAATTCTGGGCCTGTTGGGTGAGGTCTACACACACACAGGCCTCAGTCTCCTTGACTGAAAACTGGACACAATCTATGTATTCCAGCCCAGGCTTGCGAAGTCACAGATCTGGAACCCTAAAGGCTGTGCCTGGTGGGTGACTTTGACATGTGCTCTTGTTTTTATTTTTATTTTTGATCATTTCCAGTATTTTTATGTGAGGTGGCTGGGTAGGGAGAACCTAGCACTGGACTGAGACCTGGGAGAGAGGACTGGTCTCACTGCCCCAGGCACAGATGGTGGGTACTGGGGACTCAAAGCTGGTCCTCACAGAGAGAGGAGAGAGAGAGGTGGAGAAAAAGAGAGATGGAGGAAAAGAGAGAGGAAGGGAGGGAGAGAGTGGGGAAGGAGGAACAGAGGGAGGGGAGGGAGGGAGGGACCCTCGCTTTGGCTCAGTGCTCATTCTGCCCTTATATGTGCATTATCTTTCCTCTTTTTAAAAATACTTAATTCTGTATTCAAATTAAGACAAAATGCATATTATTAATTGTTCAAATTTTAAGCAGATCTGACCGTTAAAAAGCTCAGGAGATACCGGTGGCCAATGAGGCCCCTCTGGAGCTGGGCAAGCGTGGTGAGTGCCCCGGGTTCATGAGATCTCCTCAGCGCTGGGCACTGGACAGATGTCTGCCCAGCTCCAGCACGGGGCACTGCCAGGAACAGCGCACCTCTGGCCTTGAGGACTCATTGGGTGGGCCAGGGAGGAGCGCATCGCCCAGGTCCTCTCATCAGCGGTTCCAAGGGTGGAGAGAGAAATGTGGAAGCAGAAATACCAAGCACAACATGGGAACGCATCCATGTGGCCAGCAGAGACATGGGACAGAGGTGGACTTCCTGCAAGGACTGTCCTCTGTACCCACAAAATTTGTATAATTAACATAATTCTTAATTAACATAATCAAAGTGTTTTGATAAAATATTTCCATTATTCGATGGTATCTGTATATTTCCTCCGTAAATTATCTTTTCTATGGCTATTGTTAAAATACTTTGCTGCTAAGTTACCCCCACAGGGTTAGTCTTTCTCCTTCTCTCGCTCTACACCTTTTGCTTCCATCTCCCTCTGTGCTGTCTGGCAGGATCCAGCATGCAGTGGGGAATGTTCTCAGGGTGTCCCAGTGACGGTGGCTTTGGGTTTGGCCTGCGTGGTTCTGTTAAGTGGGGGTCCAGCCCACAGAAGGAGCAGCTCAGGACTGATGCCAGGTCCCAGGGTGGAGAGGATCATGTTCCCTGGAGCTGAGAGGGTCTTGAGCCACCCTGGATCCCGGCCGGGGAGCTTGGCTGTCACCCCTTTGGTGACTGGCCCTCAATGAATTCTGTCTCTTGTTGTATAAAACCCATTGACCACTTAAGGAACTGGAGTGTGATGAGCTTCATAGCAGAGCCTTAGCAGGTATTCTGAGACCCTCTGCTCTCTCGGGTTGGCCTCTCCCTGGAGTGTGTGTCCACCTCATGCAGGTCCACTTCATGTGTGTATGTGTATAGGGGAAGCCGGCATTCCGTGTTGCTGACTTTCTGTAAGTAACATGGCGCATCCAATGTTGCTCTGAGTCTGACTTTTCAGCCCGACAACACAGGTTTAGATCCACTGTGTGGCTGTGTTAGCTGAGGAGTGTTTTATTCACAACTGGACCAAAGCAACGCAAGCTCTGGTCCACTGGACAGAAGAGTTGCTGTGCATCTATGCCGCCGTCTGTGTTTGTTTCAGTCAATGTGCTGCTTCGAGAGTCTCTGAACTTCCCCCTCCCAGTGGCCCACGTGGTTGGCTTTGTGGCTGGTGGAGCTACTCCCGGGTGTGTCTGGTGCACCTTGGGGTCCTGTGCTGGCCCCTGGCCCCTTTCCCTCTTGTGTTGTTCCCCTGCTCTGGTTCCCCAGCCCCATGAACTGAGTGGCTTTGCTCCTCCAAGCCCTTCCCACTGTGATGTTCCTAGGACCTAGCTGACCATGGACTGAACCTCCTGAAACTAACACATACTCTCCTCCTACAGGTCGTGGTGTTGAATGTTCTGTCTTGGTGCTGGGAAGGTGAGTGATACAAGCTTCTTACCTGGAAGAGCATCTGATTAAGTCCCATGGATCTGCATTCCCAGTGTTGTGAGTTGTTCTAACTTGTTTTGAGCTGAGGAGTGAGTTGTGGAAAGATCACTCTGGCTTCGGGATGCGGTTGGATTGGGGGAAGATGAACACAGGGACAGGATGACATGCAGAGGTCTTCACTGGGGAATTCCAGGCCTCAGTAGCCCCAGTAGCAGCGGCGATGGGGAGGGGGCAGCCTGGGGAATCTTAGTAGCCAGTTTGCAGGTGGCTGAGCTAGAGGCAAAGTGGAGGTGGGAAGAGCCTGGGGTTTGTTACAGATCGCAGTAGTAGGAGATGCTGGCTGCTGAGCTGAGTCCTGCGTGTGGTGGGAGAGTGAGCCGCGGAGAAGGGCTCAGTCTCTTCTGGCTGCAGCTCAGAACACACGTACATGTATTTTCTGTAGATGGACACCTCCTTCTCCATGCACCTGAGCCATATTGGTGTACAGCAGCTATTCAGTGAAGCAGAGTTGCCTTTTTATTCCATGACATCTTCAGACCAGCAGTATGGCCAGGAGGGCATCACGTTACTGTCTGGGCCCTGACTGAGGCGCAGCTGACTTGCCGTGCACACTGGGAGTGTTTTCCCTCACAGTGGGCAGCTACTCAGGAGTGGTCTGTGGAGTAAGTTCTTCCAAAGTGACCCAACAGCCGGCGTGTCAAGCAGATAGGCCCTTGAATTTTTCCACCTTTAGTTTAGCTTTGCCATAACATGGCTCATAAAGTATTACCCAAAGCAAACCAGCAATAGGAGTTTCTGGGCTGCCCCGTGGGGGATGCACCGATCACCCACTAACTTGATGAGCAACCTCTGAACATCAAGCCACAGCTGTGAGTAAAACTCGGGGGGTCCCAGGGCTCTGCGCGAGGCCAGAGAACCGGAGCCTTCAGATGGTGTCCAGCCCTCTCCCTCCTACCCCAGCTCGGCCCGTTGCCATGAAACCTACATGGCAGCCTCTCCCGCATCTCATGTTTCCTTTCTGGACTGTGACTTTCTTTCCCCTTCTGTTTGGTTGACGGTTTTCCTTTGTACTGGCAGGTGATGTTTGACCGATACTGACACCTCTTTTCGTGATTTCAGCGAAGTAGGCCCTGGGTGGGAATCGTGGCAGTGACATCAGGGAACTCGGTGCACTCTTCTTTTAGTTCGTCCAAGAAGCTCTAGCCCAATACTGACTTAGATCTTCTTCCCGCGGTGCCGGTGCAGGGAACTCTGGGATGAAGGCCCCGGAAGACTCAGTATCTGCGTGGGGCTCATTTCCTGGCTCACAGATGGCTGGCAACTTCTTGCTGTGTCCTTACTTAGTGAAAGAAACAGTGTGGCACCCTGGGATCCCTTTATAAGACGTCAGTTCCATTCATGAGCCTTTCCCCTCACAACCCGGTCACTGCCAAAGGCTCTGTGTTCATGAGTGTTAGGATTTTAACATCTGAATATTTGGGATGGGACACAGAAATTCAGACAATAATTATTCTAGCCTTTTTTAAAAAATTGGGGGTGGCTGAGCAATGACCTGCTCTGTGCCCAGGGCACAGCATTAATCCAAGCATTTGGATATGTGGGTTGTTCCATACTTGGAGCTTTTATTTATAAAATTGTTATGATCATTTGTGTGCAAGCTTTAATGACTTTATGTTTTCATTTATTTTAGGTAAATACCTAGGAATGCAATTTTGGGGATCTATGGAGTGTTTTATGCATTCTGGCTAAATATATTTACTTATAGGGCTGGGGAGTTAGCTCAGTGGTTCTGGCGCCTCTCTTGCAAGCGCAAGGACCGGGTTTGATCCCCGGTAACCACATACACTACTGGGCGTGGAGACTCATGCCCAGCAGGAATCAGTACCACATACCACAGTGCCGGACGTGATGGCTCATGCCTGTAATCCTAGCACTCGGGAGGCAGAGGCACGAGGATTGCTGTGATGTGAGTTTGAGGCTGAGCTCAGGGCCAGCCTGGACCACAAGGCGAGACCCTGTCTCAAAAAAAATCTAAAAAAAAAAAAAAAAAAAAAAAAAAAAAAAAAAAAAAATATATATATATATATATATATATATATATTTATATATTTATATATTTCTGTTTTTTCTTGTTTACTATCATGTTTTTTCTTTCCCTCCTTTGCCTTCCCCTTCCTCCCAGCTGCCCTGTTTCCCCTTTGAGAATTTTTCTCCCATTTCTAGGTATGTTGTGGGTTTTGAAACTACGACTGATTTGAAGACTACATCTGAGCTACAGGTCAACAAACATTTCTGAAAAGGGCCAAATAATAACTACTTTAGGCTTTGTGTGGCAGGGTTTCTGTGGCATTACACAGGCCCGTCATTGCTCAGGAGCTGTGGTAGATATCACGTGATGATCACATGTGACTCAGTTTATCAAAACACTGAGCACGAGGTAGGACCTGCACGGTGGAGATTCATCTGTGCTTCTACCCCCTACTAAGTGCAACTGCGAATAGTGAGGGAAATTGTCTTTGAAACTGTTCTACAGATCTACTCTTTGTGTCATTGGAGACCTACGAAGGGGGAGTGGCAGTGATTCCAAAATCAATGGAAACCTAAATCTGCCACAGAGCGTCAAGCAGCAGATTCAAGAGTGTGACCGATTTTATGCAGTGTCGACCCAAAGAAACACAAACCAGAGCACATTACAACTGAACTCCTGAAAGCAAAACAGACGAAAAAAGTTTTGCAAGTTGCCCAGAGGAACCGTGCACCAATCAGATGAAGTGGTGATGTATTTTTCGGTTGTGAAAAGAGTTAGGGCCATGAGTTCTGTACTTGACTGTAGAGATAAAGACAAACACGGGCATCTGGTGTCGGAGAGTAAGAGAAGGTGCTGCGGACAGGCTCTGCTAAAGGAAAACTGCTCAAAACGGATATTAATGACAGTATGATAACACAAGGCCTTGCCACCCGGCTGAGGTTGACCCCCCTGGACCCCTGGGGAGGCTGCTTTCTCCCACTTTCCACTGGGTCCTCCTTGGGGGAGACTCCGTGAGTAATCATGATGTAGGCCGGCAGAATTTGCCATGTGAGGTCAGAGATCCCCGCGAACCATTTGGAATGTTTCCACCCGGCACGTTTTCCTTTTCTGTTTTATTTGTTTATTTGTTTAACCTTTTATTTTTATCACTATGGGCTCATGTTTATTTATTTCATATTATTATTCAATATTGTTTTCTTTTATTTCTCAGATACTTTCAGCTTTATTCACTGGGCGTTGTATTGATGGGTTTCTAGGTCCCCTTGTCCTGCTGGGACATTTTTCATTTTGTTTCTGTTTTATTGGAGCTCCTCCTTACTTTCTGGCACCATAAAATGGTTCAGAGTCTTGTTACACATTCCCAGTGTCATCTCCTGCACCAGCCCTGTCCCTGAGCTCTGCTGGCTCCTTCCATTAGAAAATGTACGAGAAGCCAACATGTGGGTACAGAGTGGGCATGCTGGTGCTGGTGCTGGTGCCCTGGCTCCTCAGAGCGAGGCACTACACACCACTCTGGGTGGCACCTGCTTCTCTATGTGCCCATCGTGTGTGTACCAAGCCAAACAAGTTCAGACTGACATCTCTAGATGGGCTCCGTGACCCCATGGCTCATGCTGGCCTCTCCACCTGACTGTCTGTAAGTGTCTCCTCCATCAGTGAGAGGGCCCCTGCCTCTGGTGGCCATCCACGTGCTTAACTATCTGGTTCAAGTGAAGATGTACCTTGGTTTCAGAATTGTTCTTTCCAGGGCCGGGGAGTTAGCTCAGTGGCTCCGGCGCCTGTCTTGCAAGCGCAGGGACCCGGGTTTGATTCCCCGGTAACCACATAACAATACTGGATGTGGAGACCCACACCCAGCAGCAACCAGTACCACATACCATAGTGCCGGGCGTGGTGGCTCACGCCTGTCATCCCAGCACTCGGGAGGCAGAGGCAGGAGGATTGCTGTGATATGAGTTTGAGGCTGAGCTCAGGGCCAGCCTGAACCACAAAGCGAGACCTTGTCTCAAAAAACCTAAAAAAAAAAAACAAAAAAACAAAAAAAACAGAATTGTTCTTTCCAGTGAGTCTGTGAATTCGTTTCTGCCTCATGTAAGTGTTTCTGTCTTACGGCCCTTGCTGCAAGCCCACATGGACAAGCGTTCTACCCGACTGCTTTCCGTTTCTGTAGGGATGTCCGCAGAGAGGGCACTACGTGCCCCTGTGGTGATAAATGGGTGCAAACTTGAGGGCTCTGTTAGAAGCGTGTGGTTATGGCTATGAACGCAACTGGCAGGGGTGGTGTGAAAAGGGGTTTCCAGACTAACGAATTAAAGGGGATTACCTCGGTGCATTATGTCTGGAGTCTGTGTCATTTCCACATGGAATGTGAGTAGGCACAGCCCCAGCACAGCATTCCTGACTGATATCAATTGCTGACACCAAGAGTGACCACGTTTCCTGGGCTTACGAGAGAAATCTTTAAAAATCACAGATCCCTTAAGAGAAGCCAATTTCTGAAAGTTTGTGTGTAGGGTGTGGATGGGTTTTCCTTCTTTTTTCTCTATCTTCCATGTATTCCCAAGCAATAATGTATTATCTTTATAATATAAAGAAAACACTTATTTAAAAGACATTTTCCTCAGTTATATCACTCTAACATTAAATGATATAATTTTCATGTTTTGCCATCAGTGGGCACTGGAGGAAATAATCAAACAAAAACAATGAGCTTAAATGTAAATTTAGAGAAGCCACAATTCTCTTGGCAATTTTAAGAACATATTGAAAAAGCTAAATGTTAAGTAATGAAACAACAGAAGTTGTATTATACTCCAGCTGTTGACACACAAACGAGAAGGTGGTGCTGATGACCCCCTGGGGGCGTCTCCATGATGTAGACATTTCCCTGTGCTGCTGACACTGTGAGGGAGGGTATGAAAGCCCTGGCACAGTGGAATGTTCTCAGACCCTAACACACTGGTACAACTGGTACAAATGGCACCAGCCATGAGGCTGGGTGGGTAACATAATGGAAAATAAAGGCTGGGTGTATACTCAGTGGAACAGTGTTTGCCTAACATGCTTGATACTACAGGCTCAAACCTCAGCACTATAACAACAACAAAAAAAGGAAAATATTAACACATTAACTAGCAACACCCAACTTCTATGTCACAAAGGTGAGCACTGGTGTCATATATGTGTGTGAACTGAAAAATGCAGAGAAAAGGTGGCGTGTAAATAGCAGCACTGGGTTGTGAGACTGGAAGTCAGCTAATAGTCCTAGCTCCTAAGTACTCTGCTCTGAAGGCCTATGCTTGATAAATCTGTACAAACCTATCAGTGGAGAAACCACCACCAAGACACAGGACATTTGCATCAACTCAGAGATTTTCTGTATGCCTTTGTCAACTGACTGTCCAGCTTATCCCAGCCCTACAAAACCAAGATTATTCTATCACTGCTGTTAGCATCCGTGTCCCAGTTTTCTATCCTCCACCAAGGTTTATGTCTGGCTTCCTTCAGGAAACCTGGCTCCAGGAAGACTTTCCAGGGAGAGTAAATGATTCCAGAGATATACAGTTCCCTCCCTGCTGCTGTCAGCTTCTGAAAGGAAGCTCTTGTGGTGGCGTGAAGGTTGCTTTTTGCACCGACCTCAGGTTCTGTTCATGCTAGAAAGACAAGATTTCTCTCCGTCCTCCTGAGAGCATAAGAATTCGTGAACTGGGACTGCACTTCTGTGCTTATGTGCAGAGGTCCCCTCAGCCCTGTGTGGCTGTGTAGGGAAGCAGCACGTGGAGGAGCGACAGACGTGCTGTGTGGACCACGCCATCAGGGAGGAAATACAGAGAAATGAGGGCCCTTCACTCAGCCAAATGTCTGAGACGCGGCTGCTCGTGAGTGCCTTTCATTACTGGGCTTGTATCCACTTGTTTATTTTATTTTATTTTATTTTATTTTCAATTTAAAAAATTTTTTTTTTTTTTAGGTTTTTGGAGACAGGGTCTCGCTTTGTGGTTCAGGCTGGCCCTGAGCTCAGCCTCCAACTCACATCACAATCCTCCTGCCTCCTGGAGTGTAGCTAACTCCCCGGCCCTCCACTTGTTTATTTTTATTTAGGGCTCCTTTCAGTTTTTTCATACCAAAAGGTCTGAGCTCAACAAGAAGGTTTCAATATACACAAGTGTTTTTATGTGCATATTTGTGTGTGAGCATGTATGTATATATGTGTGTGCTTGTGTGTGTGTGTGTGTGTGCATTAAGAAGACAATTTTAGAGATTTTTCTTGAAGTATTTTATGGTGCTCTATCTAGAATTTTCTTTCTGTTTGTATCATGACATTTGGGACAATGTTTTAATTTTTTTTAATTATCTTTATTGGTACATTAAATATACACATCATGATTGCACTCCATAATGGGGATTTGTACCAGTATAAGACACAACTTAATTCTCATTTTTTCCCATAGCCCCACCCACCCTACCACCCCCCCCCCATATATATAAAATTTGTTTCCTTACTTTTTTGTTACAATCTCAACAGACAATGTTTTAATTTTAATGCTAATATTCTTTTACATCCTAATGGGCAGATGCAAAATGTGGTTAACTTGCAACTATGCCACTCTGAGAGCCAGAGAAAAGTTTCCAAGGGAAAGCAGGCACTCTTGTGTTGTGGTGTGTTGTGTAACCTGAGGATTTTGGCAAGTAGAACTGTCTTAAGATAGATGTGGGTGTGGAATAGCTTCTGTTCCCATCCTCTAGTAGTTTGAGCATTTGTTTTGAAGATTTATGTGCAAGACTTTTCAGAGGACATTTTTTCACTTTTGCTTGGGTAAACAGCCAAGAACAGAATTGCTAAGTGATATGGTGATTTTGTACTTAACTCTGTGAAAGTAAAGGGATTATTCAGTTTTACTGTCCTACCAGCTCTTCACCAGGACTTAGTGTAGTAAACGTTTTGAATTTTAGCCACCACAGAAGGTATGCAGTGGCACTTACAATGTCCTGAGTTATACATTATAGCTCTTGTGACTCACTATCATGGATCAGACACATCTTATTGCCATCTGCCTAGCCCTGATCTTTGGGCGATTAATTCTGTCTGGCCCAGTCTGCCTTGTTCTGGCAGGGGTTAGACCCAACAGCTCGTGACACTTCAGAATTAGCCATGATTGTCTTTTTCTTCTTTAAGGCACAGCCTTCTCAATCACTTAATCACAAACAGGAGTTACTCATTTATAGTGCATTTCAGGAGCTCCTGTTTTGCAGTATTGATATGTCCCCGAAATGCTTGGCTGTCATCAAAGAGCTCTGCTGTTAGGTCTTGTTCAGTCCTTTCTCCTCTCCATTTCTGAGGTTAGTGCAGGACAAGCAGCTGACTCTGGCTCCACCCGATGAACTGAAATCATACTCCCTGGTCTGCTGACTCAGGGCCCCAGGTCCAGAGGCCGTATTCACAGTGAGACCTTTGGACTTGTGTGCTCCGTACTGCCCTGTATCCAGACCAGAGGGAAGAGCAGAGCTCCTGATGTGACTCCAGGGCAGGTTGGGCTGGTCCTGGACCAGGAAGTGCTCTGAGGGGTGCATGACCATCCTCACCAATCCCTGAGGGTGACAGTGCTCAGGGTCCCTTCAGCAGGGCTCCGAGCTGGTGTCCAGTGCTGGGGGAAGGAAGCTAGAGAATTTAGTATTCAGGGACTGGTGTGTGGCCACGTCACCCAAGATGTGTGGCTACCAGGGTAACACACCGTACAAAGAAACCTCTGCGCCAACCAGTCATCAGAGCCAGGGTGAGAGATTAGTGTGGTGCCATCAGGTAACAGGGCTGGGCCGTAAGGCTTGCTGGGAGCTTTCCAATGGAGTGGGAGGAAAGTGTCTAGTGTCTCCTCCCTCCTTCGGGGTGAGTAAGAGAAAGTAAACCAAGGTCTAGGGCGAGTCACTGAGGACTCGGGGGAAAGGATACCCATGCAGAAGCAGAGAAGCTTCTGTTTCCTGTGCATCATCCTATAGTCACTCTGTGGTTTTTTCACTTACAGGTTCCTGCCCTGGCCAAGAATCTAGGTGGTATAAAATATACATAGTAAAGATGATGCTATCTGTTTTATTTTTTCTGTTTAAATTACAGAATTGAGTACAGACAAGGAATGGGAACATTTGATTAGTGGGCTCTATAGATTTCTTTCCTATTAACCAATCATAGCTGTTTTAATTATCTTCTTCTGATGAGCATTTAGGTTAACACCTATCTTTTTTTTTTGAGACAGAGTCTTACTTTGTAGTTCAGGCTGCCCTTAGCTCAGCTTCGAAATCACAGCAGTCCTCCTGCCTCTGTCTCCGAAGTGCTGGGATTACAGGTGTGAGCCACCACACCTGGCATTGTGGTGTGTGGTTACCCGGGATAAAATTTGGGCCCTTGTACTTGCAAAACAGGAGCCGGAACCACTCAGCTAAATCCCTGCCCCAAGACCTATCTTTTGCTATTGAAATAAAAGCTGGCTGTGACATGTAACATTGAGTAGATATGGCAGTATGTATACCGGATAAATTTTTAGAAGTAGGATCCTTGGTCAAAAGATACACACAGGTCTAGATTTTATAAATCAATGATACTTCATTGTTGCTTCAAAGTGTATTCCTCCTGTTATGATGGTGGTTGAGTATATCCTTGTGGTTTTTCTCTTGTATTGTTGGTTTGATTATTATACTTTACTTTGCCTTGAATATTCATTTTTTTGTCTTTGAAGTCTAGTATGTTTATTACTGTATTATGAATACTCCTTGTCCTATATTAACTTTTCTTGGGGCTTACAATATCCTTTTCTTTTTTTTTTGAAACAAGGTTTGCTATGTAGTTCAGGCTGACCTTGAACATCCTTATGGAGATCCTCCTGCTTTAGCCTACTGAGTGCTGAGGTTACAGGCATTCACCAATAGTCCTGGCCTGCGGTGCCATTTTTAATGCTGCATTGGTCTTATTTTATATCCAGAAAATATCGTGGAGTGATCTCATTTCAACTGACATAGTTTTCCCACTTCAGCTTTCATAATTTACTTCTGCAAGTACATGAATTATGAAACTCTTATGGTTTTTTCCCTATCTCACATTTTATCTGTGCTTTAATACTTTCTATTATTTTCTCTTACATTATACAGAACTATGCAGGAAAAACAATCAGATAATTTATTTCTTTATGTGCCAAAAATGAATAGAAGATTAATTTTCTTGGATAGGTATAATTATACACAATCTATACCTTCTCACATTGACAGAATTTGAAATTATATTTGTACAAATTTATGGTGTACACTGTGATAATTTGATATAAGTATACCAGGTGAGATGATCAAAGCAGGGTGGTAAACAGTTCTAACTCCTTAAACGCTTCTAAATTTTTTGTTAATATGCAATAATTATACAGATATATTGGTGCAGTGTGATTTCATTACAGGTACACAGTATATGTTAATCAATTCAAAGTAATTAACATTTCCATCCTTCCAACATTATGCAGAAAAAACATACAACACACGTTTTCTCTGGCATGCGAGTGCTAAAAACTACCAATATTATATAATAACTATTAGAAGATGCTGACGAGGGAGGAGAGGGGTCTTGACAGGTCAGATGCCGGGCATCCCCGTGCTGTTAAGTGGAAGTCACGAGTCCTAGTGACGGAGCACAGCAGGAGAGGGGCCGCGGTCACCGGCCTGCCCCACGAGCCTTTACCCGTGTGGGTCGTGAGAAGGCTTGACGTATCTCTTCCCACCACACGCATTTCCAGGGGTGAGCTTTTCTCGTCATGGGCTCTTGGGTCTCCACTTAGTGCGTTTTGGTGTTCTTATATATATATTGAATTCTTGAGTTTGTGTTTGCTGATGTTTTAATGGACACATTTTCAAGAATGTCCCAGGGTGTGCTTTAAAAAAACCCTGCCAGTTAGCCTTTCTGCTCCTTTCTTCTCTCTCTCTCTCTCTCTTTTCTTCCTTCCTTCCTTCCTCCCTTCTCTCTCTGTTCCTCCCTCTCTGTCCTGTCTTCCTCCTGCCCTCCATCCCTTCTTTCTTCCTTTTTTGTAGCACTTGTACAGACTACGTCCTGGCTATTCTCTGAAGGCTGCAGCACACCGAGTAACGTGCATTCCTCCTGAGCTGTTTCTTGATGGGCAAACATCTCCTAATGGTGAGAAAGCATCTTCCCCAGGCCCAGGGAGGGCGCGCGTGTGCATGTGTGTGCACGCGTGTGCACGCGTATGTGTTCATGTCTGTGTATATGCTTGTGTATTTGCCCCCTCTACTGCCCAAGGGTCCCTGAGTGGTTAGGGATAATTACGGCTCTAGTTCACCCATCCCATTCCTATGACTTACGATGGATACTGGGTTTATTGGTTTTGCTTCTTGGACTATTTCAACGATTTGGAGAACCGCAGTCTATGACTTATTTTGTGTTCTACTGAATTTTTTTTCTTTTCTGTTTTTTTTTTGTTGTTGTTGTTGCTGTTACGATGTCTGGATTACATCTTACCAAACACATATTTGAACAGTTTCTGCATTTGGAACCTCTTTCTCCAATATTCACTTTTGAGAGCGTCCCAAGGTCTGAGCCTAAAGGTCTGGACTGATGAATTCACGCTACTATCATTGTTCTGAAATAGTCAAATGAGAAAATACTGTAAACTTTTCTTCCAATAATGACACAGGAGAGGGGGAAAAATCCTCATAATTTGAATATGTCATTTGAAAATATGTTTTGCCGAAAACATGCACTCTAGCCATTGCTTCAAAGCAACTGAGTTGATCTTGGGAACCCCTTTTTCTGATCAATTTAAAAGTTTGCTTATTTTTTCCGCCCTGGTCAGAGCACAGGGGTGTAGTGTACGTCATGGTAGATCCTCATGTGTACGTCCAAGGTTGAAACAATGACTTCTCTAAACGCGTAACCAGATGCAAGTGAGGGGCGGCTTCGGGCTGCGGAAATCGCCCTCCCGGGGCCTGTCAGGGGCAGCTGTCCATCACGGCGGATCGTTGCCTGAGCCTGCAGCTGTGGGACGCAGCTTTGGTCAGAACTCTACATTGTGTAACTCCATTAAACACCCCCCGCGGGAAATCTGGAAGCCAAAGTGGGATTCCTGAGATTTACGAGCAGAGGCCTGCGTACTTTATAAGAGAACTCGGAACAGGTGGGGTGGAATGGAAATCTCACGGCTCACCGACGCTGGTCACCGTGCAGCTGTCTCAGATGTCACGCTCGGATGTGGGCAGCCAGGTGGCTCGTTCCCAGCACTTCCTCAGAAAGACGAGCTCGGTGCATGTCCCGATGGCGGCACCTGCCACAGCCACTGATTTTAAAATATCAGTGAGTTGCACAGGAGAGGCTGCACCTCATGTGTAAAAATGGCTCGTTTGGAAATGAATTGCGAGGCTTTTCAGAGAAGACCTGAGAAAATGCGCTCATTAAAATATACTGTTATTGTCTTACCTCGGGACGGTGCAGGGTCAGCATGAGAAATTCTCCCCTGAAACATGGCTCATAAATCAGAAGGGGGCAGTTCGCACTTCCACATTCTTCTTCCCTGGGTGTGAGGAAGCCAAAAACTACACATTGGTGCATTTGTCTTTTGTCTCTATTTCATCTTGCTATAAGTAGTAAAAGTTACAACAATATAATTTAAAGATATTGTTCCAGGCTACTGGGGATAGACATTGGGCCTTGAATGTGTGAATCCCCTACTTCAATCCCTAGCTCCACCAAAAATAAAGTAAGAACAACAGAAGTGCTGTTCAAAATGTATTCATTATATTTCAAATGCAAACTCAGGGTTGCATTAGTTTATTGATCTACCAGCTTGGTAACTGAGCTGCCACCGGAGGACACAAATGCAGGGTGTTCTGTGGTTCCCAAAGATGCCAACTAGTAAGTCTTCCTTGTTCCCCTGGGGGATAGGCAGATGTCTCTGTAGCGAACACATGGGGGAGGCCATGTCCAGGGCAAGGAGAGAGGGTGGGCTGCAGACAGATCTTGTAGGTGTAGAAGAGCTTGTGTTTGCCACTACCCTGCAACTTCCTCCTTCCGCGGTGTCTATTTAGACTTGGAGGGACTCACAAACTAGCTGGAAGGGAGCCTGCTGTTGGGAAACAACTCAACCCAAAGAAATGCTTAGAGGAACTGCATGTGTCCAGTGCAGGAGCCGTGCACACAAGTGGAAGTAGATTTCTGCTCTTCCTTGGAGAGGAACTTAGAAAACAAACAAAACCTTCCCTGGTGATCAGTTCCGGTGTACAAAGCATAACTTTCGTGACAGATACTTCATTTCACTTCTGTGACACAAGGGAATTGGCTGCTGCATTTTAGCTGTGGTTTGCTGCTGGAGAGAACCAATAATCAATCACTTCTGCTTTTTTCTTGTCTTTTTCCCCTGACTGCCATTTCCTGTGGATTCAAAGGAGAGCTTTTTTTCTTTCTTTCTACAGTAGTTGTGTCACTTGTGGAATTTCTCCCCAAATAGGATGTATCTAACCAACACTACTTTAAAGCCAATACAGAGATCAGAGGTGTAGGAATGAGCACACCCGGGGATAGGGAATATGCGCAGGGTGTCCGCAAATCTTCCCTGAGGCAGATTCCTGATGGTTCTCAAGGCGAAGACTGACTGATTTCCTGGATTTAAGCACCAGCTTCCGCACATTGCACCATTCCCCAGGAGTCCTCTAAACATTGGCGGTGTGAGCCAGAACACACGACAGTGCCCAGCTTCGCTCATGTATCAGACAGTAAAATGCACGGGGAGGTCAGTGCGAAGATGATGACACTTCTGTCCTCTGGTCCTCACATGGTGCTATGAGTAGAGCCGTTGCTTAGCAGGTGGCGGTCGGTCCTCTCTTCACCTCTTCTAATGATGCCTCTCAGACATCTGAGTTGGACTGGGCTTTGGTGGGTGAGAGGCACGGAGGAATTCCCAGGCTGCTTAAGTTCCAATTCCAAACTGGACTATGAGATACTCTTCCTTTCCTAGAACTTGAGGCCCCATTGGAAGCAGAGTGGACGGCTTTCCAGGGTCCAGCCTTTGGTGCTGGGCTCTGGCTGGCATAGATTTGGGTGCAGCTCCACCAGCTGGCTCTCTGTAGGTCGCGCTGCCTCCCCTGTGCATGTTGTGAGGGGCTTTGCACCAGAGGCGTAGTTAGCACTGAATGTAAAAGTCTCTAACCCAGGGCTTGCCTTGGGGGAGGATTTAGAGCCATTTATACCCTCAGGAGGCAGCATCAAGCTTGGGTCGCACTGGCTGTTTTTGTCATATTTGTTGGTCAGTTTATTTCTAGATGAAACAGCTCATAGAGTCTCTGCATCTCATGGATTTTTCAATGTTTCAACTATATGCCCAACTACTACTTGGGCATATTAGGGCTCTCTAGGGAAAGAGAATCACCAGTAAGGAGTGTGAGTGTGTGTGTGTGTGTGTGTGTGTGTGTGTGTGTGTGTGTGTGTGTGTGTGTATAAAGGGCTTTGCTTTGTGAGTCCCAAGATTCAAAAGGTGGCCCTGCAAGCTGAAGACTTGGAGCAGCCCGACCTGGTAGCTTATGTCTGAGGACAGCCTGCTGCAGGATCTTCTCTTGCTTGGGAGATGCTGGTCTTTTCCTCTACTGAGACCTTCACCTGATTAGATGAGGCCCACTCACATTAGGAAACACACTGCGCTGCTGATATCATCCAAAGCACCTTCACGGAAACACCCGAGGGAGGCAGAGAGGCCACAGAGGTAGGCAGAGGCCCAGCTCAGCTGACATGAAAATAACCATCGCCAGGGCTGCTGGGAGCTTTTCTGGTCTGCTGATATTTCTCCAGTCCCATTCGAACTTCTCACAGTCCTTTTTGCTACTATCTCCCATTGTTCTGGAGAATAGTGCACAAGCAAGAGGGACAGCAGCCACTCCTCCTCGGTCTTCCTCAGTTTCCTTCTCTGGAAATGGAGACACTATCGTTGCTCTCAGGCCTCCTGACACAGGCTGGCGCTTTCTCAGAGCAGGACATGCCCCTTGTGGCCCTCAGGATGGGAGATATGGTCTGGAGCCAGAGTCCTGCGCACAGGAGAGTCACAGGGAGACTGGACAGTGCAGGTCTGGACATCAGCTCCCGTCTCCAGGGTCACTGTTTCTACTCTGTGTTGGGCTGAACCTGACAGTGTGTTGCTGACAAGAGCTGTCCACAACATGTGCAACGACACTCCTGCTTCTGTGTGGACAGATCTGATGCACCAACAGCTCCTTCACCAGCACAACCCTCACCCACTCCTTTTGACCTTGAGCCCATCACTTTGTGTTCACCTTTGGGCTTCATATCTGAGGAAATAAGCAGGTGCCGCCCACCTTCACCCCTTTGTCAAAAGGAGAGAGACTGGTTGTCAAGAATGGAGAAAGAGCAGACCCAAGATCCCACACAGAGCTCAGGGTAGTTCCAGTTACCATAACTGAAAGAATTGTCCGTGGGCGTGTCTGAAGCCACAGTTGGAATCGACGCAGTAACAGGTGTAGTCATCAATGACTCTGCAAACTGGAATGCAGAGAAATGACCAGTTTTGCTGTTTTCTTCCTTTAACATCTGGGTATCTTTAGGGAAAAGTTCACTCTGTCCTTATCTTAAAGCAGGCCAAGGTGAAGAGACGTGGGGTCACCAGTGGCGTACTGAAGTCTGAAGGTTTCCCTCCCAGACTGTGATTAATGGGACAAGTCAGAGCAGACCAGCTGCAGCCTGGCCCTTGGCAGGGCTCTGGGCAGCGCCCTCACTGCAGTGACTCATGTCTCAGGCACCTGACGAAGCCCAGCGCGTGGGAAGCTGAGGCCCCGGGTCAAGGTCAGCTTCAGCCTGCAGCCCGGTCTTCTCAGGGAGCCGATGACCAGAGGGCAGGAGGGGCTTGATGGGAAGGTGGACAGATGGTGACCAAAATCTTGGTGTTAAAAGATACACTGCCAAAAGACAGGCAGGACATGGAGGTCCCAGGCGTCAGGATCCACAGGAAGGTGATGTCGTTAAAGGTACCTCTCACTGTATGGGAGTTTCAGGAATTTTATTTAGCCAGAGTAAGTCTCAAATACTTTTCTCCTTATTATTATTTGTTGTTTAATTGCATAGATAAATGTGGTATATATTTAAGTCACATAGGCTCAGACAGACCCACCAAGCTGCAAGTGCTGACTTCCTACTGTAGAGCTCATGGACCGTGTTCTATGGTGGCCTCTGTCAGAAGCTCTTGGATGCGTTTCTGGAGCAAAGGGACCAGGAGCAGAGTCTTAAAGGGATGAAACCCCGCTCAAAGATTGTCATTGCACATGCGCTTGGAGACAAGACCTTTTTCTGTTTTTGTTTTTCTTAATTGAAATGTTTATTGGTATATTATATATACACATCATGATTGCACTCAACAATGAGAATTTGTACCAGTATATGACACAACTTAATTCTCATTTTTTCCCATACCCCTACCCACCCTACCATCCCTTTCCCCCTATATACATAAGCTTTGTTTCCTTTATTTTCTGTTATAATCTCATTATTTCCCCCTCATTATTTACCCCGTCACCCCATTTTTCTTTGAATATTTTCTATTTCACAATATATAACATACATTCTAGAACTCATTTGCATCTTTATTTTCTCATGCCAGAGGAAGATATGCTATTTACACATCTGTGACCTATTTATTTCACTTGTGAGGATGTACTCAAGGTAAGTCCATTAGAGTATAAATGATTCAATCTTATCATTTTAATGGCAGAGTAATACTCCATTCTGCAGAAGAACCACAACTTTTTTTTATCCAGTCTCCAGTTGATGGACATTTTGGTTATTTTCAAGATTTAGCTGTCACCAATTGAGCTGCTATAAACATGGGTGCACATATGTCACTGTGATATGAATCTTTCAATTCTTTTGTATATATGCCTAGCAGGGTCAAATAGAACCTCTATTTGTAGTTTTTTGAGGAATCTCCAAACTGAACTCCACAGGGGTTGTACAAGTCTACACTCCCACCGACAGTGGAGAAGGGTTCCTCCTTCTCTGCAGCCTCACCAGCATTTGTTGCTGGCTAATTCTGAGATAGCAGACATCCTTGGTAGAGTGAGATAAAATCTTAGTGTTGTTTTCATGTACATCTCTTGAATGACTAGTGATGTTGAACATATCTTCATATGCTCCTTAGCTGCTTGTATTTCTTCCTCTGAAATGTGTCTGTTCATTTCAGATGCCCATTTTTGAACTGGGTCTTTAAATTTGGGTGAATTGATTTTTAAAAACTCTATATATTCTAGATAGTAGCCCTTTGCCTGAGAAATGGATGGTAAATATTCTTTCCCATATTGTTGGCTGCCTTTTCACACTACTGGTGGCTTCTTTCGCTGTACAGAAGCCTCTAAATAGGATCAGATCCCATTTGTTGATTTCTTCTAGCAGTTCTCATGCTATAAAGGATTTGCTCATGAAATCTTTCCCTAAACCAATGTGTTCAAGCATTTTACCCAACCTGTTTTGTAGCAGGTTTACTGTGTCTGTTTTAATATTTAGGCCCTTAATCCACTTTGATTTTGTTTTAGTATATGGTGAAAGAGAGAGATAGGCCTAGCTTTAGACTTCAGCAAGTTAAAGTCCAGTTTTTCCAGGACCATATGTTCTTTTTTTCCCATTTTTAAATAATGTTGTGCCTTTTAGTATTGGCCTCGATATCTCTTATTTCTTCAGTTACTTCTTTGAGGCAATGAATAAGTTCCTCTGAGGAAAGAGATGCTATTTGGTTTGCTTCTGATCTGCATAATCTTATTGCAGAGGAGATTTTTCAATTTCCAAACAAGAAAGGAAAAAGCTTTACTTAATTTCTGATATGAAAAATCAACAAGAATTTTTGGGAGGGCTTTTTCTTTTGCAGAACAAAAAAAAAATGTTATTTTACCGTTTCAGATAAATGCCCTTGAAGATTATCTCAAGAGAACATCCAGGAGCTGATGGCTCTGGGAGGATCAGACAGCTGAACACTTCCGATTCCCAGCGAGCTCACCAAAGCCACCACTCAGTGTGAAGAGCTGAAGACTTCAGGCTCTCCACTGTTGTTTAACAGCCACAAAAAGAACAGGACGCCCTTCTTCTTCCATATCCCTCGTCTTCCTTCTCCGTGACTGCGGGCTGCACTTTCACACGAAGAGCAGAAGTTCGTGTCTCCCGCGTCTCCACCTAACGCAGCAGGTTTCTCACATTCACTTCCAGCTCCATAAAGAAACTCCTGTACACACTGGATTCCTTCTGGGTTCTTCTTGGGGGAGGATTTTAGTTGCTGGAGTCTCCAAAGCAAACCTCTTCCGGGGCCGCACGGCGCCAGCACAGGAACACCGCCTCTGCTTTGGACTGCTCCTAGGCTGCGCTCGGAGCGCCGTGAGTTCGGGCCCCGAGGTTTCCAACCATCGGCCTGGAGCAAAGGCCTGATTCCTACCCAGGGCGCGGCTTTCCAGGTGAGCTCACTTGGGCAGCTGGGCGAGCGCTTCCAAGCCCGGGTCCCATGGCTGTCCCTGGGCTCCTCTTCGCGTTATGGCGCTGACAGTGGAGCTCGGGCCAGAGGTGTGTCCCCGCTGCACAGCGCAGCCGTCGGGACTCGCGCTGGCGGCTGCGTTAGCGGTGACGCCGACCTGACTCAGGCCCCGCGGGCGCTGGGGACTCTGCGCCGTGATGCAGGAGAGCATGGCCCTCGGCGACCCGGAGGGTGGGTGCCGCTCAGGGCTCCGAGAGCCGGCGGACCGGTCCCGCCCGTCGCCAATACCTGTCGCCGCACCGGCTCCTCGGCTGTGCTTGTGAGTCACTACGGGCTCCGTGCTTCGCCCGGAGGAATCAGGCTGGCAGCATCCCGTGGGCCTGGGAGGGATCGGGCCTCAGCTAAGCCCTCGGCAGAAGCCAGCGTCCCTCCTGGGCCTCGTACCTGGCAGTGCCATGGGGCTCCTGAGAGTCCCAGCTGCGCAGCCAGGGTCTGAGTGCCGGTGCCACTGCTGTTCACCGTGCGCAGTGCAGCTTGGGGAAGGGCACGCATGCTCACACCTTCCCTCCCATAGTGTGCCACAGCCCACTCTAGTCAGCTGGTATCTTCTCAGAAATCTGAGAAGTCTGTCAAGAAGAAGCCTTAGTGGGGACCAGTCAGAAATGATCTGTGCTGTGAAAGTATGGTAGAAACTAAGCCTGAGTTTGGCCTTTTCTATAGATACATAATGGAGTACAACTCAGCCATGGAAAGGAGGCATCTGCAGCCAGATGGTGAAGGTGGAGGACATGGGTAAGTGCATTAGCCAGCACAGCTGGACAGATCCTGATGTTCTTGCTCACTGGCATGCCTATACCAGCCTGTGCTCTGTGCGTACAGAGAAGGATCCGGTCAGTAGAGGCCAGAAGACAGAGAGGGTGGGGTGACAATGGCAGAGGTGGGTCACTGGAAAGGAAATGACAGCTGGATGGGAGGACAGAGTTCCAGGGTCCCACAACACCATGGCTGACAGTGACATGGAATTCAGCTCAAAGGAACTGACGCAGAGAACTGGGGGCGTTCTCCCCACAAAGATGATAAACGTTGGAGGCAGAGACGCTAAATGTCCTGATAGGACTATCGCAGTGCTCCCTCGGTTCATGAACAATTCTTCCTATGAGTCTGGTCACAAGTCGAACTGGACAAGAACCGAATCTCATTCGATGGTAAAGTGCAACGTTGACCTCCTGGGAAAGTTTGATTGTTTCTCATCCAATTCGGTTTGTGATCAGAATTGTGAAAACAACCGTTTGTAACCCAAAGCACCACCATGTATGGCTGGAAGCCCCACAATATACTTCATGCATCTGTGCAATTACTATTTTTAAAAATTGGGAAAACTAGTTATACGTATAGGGCAGCTTTTCTAAAGAGTAATGAAAACTTAAATTACATCACAAAGCCCAAATATTGACATTAAAGTGCTATAAACTTGTGAAACTTTCATATTTTCTGCTTATTGAATGATGGATTTTCACTTTATATCTTCTCGGAGAGCTGAATTGGATGAGAAATAATCCAAGAGGAAATACTCCTACAGAAATTGAGATAAGTTGTTTTCCAGGATAGAAATTTTTCCTAAGATACACATGACAAGAAACTTTTTTCCTCAATTGTTACTTCTATTCATTTATCATTTCTGGGCTTTCCTTTTCTTTCCTTCTCTCTCTCTTTCATTTTGACCTAAGATCTCGCTAACAGTAAGTTTCCCAGGCTGGGGTCAGACATACAGTCCTCCTGCCTCAGCCTCCCTGAATGCTGGAATTACAGAGGTGGAACAGAGGTGTGCTCCCTCTGTTCTGATGTTTTCTCTAAATGCAATTCCAGCCCTTTTCCGAGTACGCTGCACTTTCATTGCTAGAATGTGACAGTGACATCCCCTCCACCGCACAGTTCCTTCCCTATACCTTTGCAGGGAAGTCACCTGTCCAGCCCTGAAAGGGCACAGATGTGGCCTTTCGCATGCCAAGTTGGTGCTTGGAACATGGAGCACGTGAGCAGGAAGCTGATGTGAGGCAGCTTCTGGTGTCCACAGGGCCCTTCGCCAGCCTCGGGTGGCCGGAAGACCTGTCGCACTTGCATGTGACACACTCGGGGCTGCACACTGGTGAGCATGGCTGCACACCGCATTCACGTGACTCGTCACACACTCCTGTCCTTGACTGCTCACTCTCACACTCACATCCCTGTCTTGCACACTTATCCTGTGACACGGTCCACAGAGCCTCATGTTTTGCTCCCTGGAGGGAAGCAGAGGGGTGCCCCCCCACCCCCCGGAGTCAGTGTCCTCTGAGCCATGGGCTGTACGTGACCCTGCTGTGTGGAGCACTCTCTGGCCCTCCTGGTGCGCAGTGTAACGACAAGTTAAAGCCACAGTGCTGTGGAGACAGGAAGACGCAAGGCCAGCATGGGCAGTGTGCTGAGAGGCGACGTTAGCAGTCTGTCATTGTATTTTCTGCCCTTTAAGCAATGCGGATCCTTTCCCCCTTTCAAACTAAAGCCAGGCTGTGTGGGAACCGGCATGGGGCTGTCAGCTCACCCTGTGACAAGAACTGAGGCTTGGAGGGCCCAGGCAAGTGCCCAGGTTCCCTCCTGTACCTGGGGACTCTTATTTGGACAGTGTCCTCTCCTGTCAGCAGAGGAGGGTGACAATAAGGAGGGTGAGCAGAAGAAAGGCTCCAGCCCAGCACCCGATGGGCCGTGAGCGCGCAGGCAGTCGGGCAGGGCAGCGGCTCTGACTCTGGGAGGATCTGCCCTTCCTATCAGTAGCTGCCAGGCCGGGGCCCTGGGGACAGCATGTCCTTGCTCGGTTATCCGAAGCTGCTTCGTGGAAGTTTCTGGGTGGTCTTCACTTTGAACTTGATGTTTTGATTCTTTATCTTCTTTTTTTTTTTTAGGTTTTTTGAGACAAAGTCTCACTTTGTAGTTCAGGTTGGCCCTGAGCTCAACCTCAAACTCACATCACAGCAATCCTCCTGCCTCTGCCTCCTGAGTGCTGGGATTACAGGAGTGAGCCACTATGCCCGGCACTGTGGTATGTGGTACTGGTTGCTGCTGGGGTGAGTCTCCACGCCCAGTATGGTATGTGGTTACCGGGGATCGAACCTGGGTCCTTGCGCTTGCAAGACATGCGCTAGAACCACTGAGCTAACTCCCCGGCCCTCTTTATCTTCTTTATAATCTTGATTCCCAGCTATATCCATCCCTTCACTCCAAGATGTCCAACTGGAAATGCAAACCTGTAGAGATGGTCGGAGTCTACACTCACAGCAGGAGTGGCACTCCCAGGCCTTCTCTGTGACAAATATGCACCGGATCTCGTGTGTCACGCCGACTCCACCACTGGTTCCTGGATCCAGATGTATTTTGTTTGGCTGAGGAGTGGACGCTGTGTGACTCCAGGAGAATGTACAGTTCGAGAAAGATGGAAAACAAATTCCCTTATGTAAAGCTTTCTATCACTTCAAAGTGGAATCAAAAGACAGTAGTGGAGTTTCTATACTGCAGTAAGATAATCATCAGGTTTAAGTTTAGGTCTGACTTCATTTGAGGTTTTTGCCCAGTATGTCCTGAGGAACAGGTGCCATTGATGTATGACCAGTGACTCCAAAGTTTAGAGCTTAGGTGAATTGTCTTTTATTTTATTCTGGAGTTGGGCTGTGGCGTGAGCTCAGATGCACATCGGTGTGGCCTATCTTTCATGGTGTCGCACAGGGAGCTGTGGTCCCTGAGAGGACAAGTCACAGTGCGGCAGCCACTTGCACCTATGACTAGTTAATGAAGTGCGCGTTTACTTATGTTCCACCTTTAGCCAAACTGGTCACATGTCAAGAATCACCAAGCACAGGAGGTGGAATCTTCTGACATCAGAGGAGAGGTCTGGGCAGGACAGTCTACCTGGCAGCTCTGAGCAGCCTGGACGATCAAGGACGTCTTTGTTGTGTGTCCGGCCGTCAGTGCTGACTGCCCACTCAGTGAGCTACAGTGGCCAGCCCAGCTTTGTATGGAGGCTGGTTCTAAAAACCACTGAGCAAAAAGACAAGCCCCAAGGCCCAAGAACTTTGGAAACTGGCACCTATGTATTCATGCCCCATTGGCAAGCAGAAGGCAAAAGCCAAGCCCACAGTTGGCAACACATCCCCCAAAGCATGACTCACGAGGCGCTGTCACTAGACCCCAGGAGCCAGCAGTCAGACGTGCCTGGCCTGTAGAGCGGCCATAGGGATTGATTTGTGGAGCGTGGTGCTGTTCTGTGGGCCTCGTTTATTTCATGAGCTTCTTTGGGCTCCTATCAGCCACTGCTGCAAGAGTAAGCCATGATAATAGGCTGAGTCTCAGCCTTTAGCACCAAACCCTTTTGGTTTCTCCCCCACGGGACATGTCAGTACTGGTGTCGGGGAAAGTCTGGCAGCGACTGTGCTCCAGCTGCTGGATTCCCTGGAGCGTCCAGGACAAAAGGCCAGCCTGGTTTAGGACACGTCCTTCTCCAGCCGGCAGAAGACCCCTGCACTGCCTTGCACATGCCGTTGCCAGCACCATGCAAGGCAGGGACAAGGGCTAGGGGTGCACGCTGCCCATAGCAGGAGGGCAAACCCTCAGCTCAGTAACTAGGGCTGCCAAAGGCCAGCGCCGCGGGGGAGCGATGTTCCTGTCTGACCTGCAGTCCTGTGGTTCTTCTGCCTCTTGTCCTTCTGTCTAGTGGGTTCCAACAGTTCAGCTCCCTAGTAGTCGCACATATGCATGTTAATTAATGTAGAGTTACTTCATTAGTATGTGTGCTCATTAACATACTGTGATGGCATTAGTTCATGTTAATGTAGACACACACATACAATCTTGCATCTGAACTTAGTATAGTTAAGCAAGAATTCACTTCTGTGGAGAATTCTACACCAGTGTGTTCCATGAAGGAAAAATCAATATTTGGTAAATATCTCTTCCGTGAAATAATACCTGTGAGATAGAAGTGAATTGGTACCTGTCTATTACTTGTGGGGAAATGAAAACTTGAAGTAACATTTGGAAAGTAAAGTTATGTGGTGCATAAAGGGGGAAAGAACTGCAATCACAAGGCTGGCGATAGCAGCTTCCGCCATGATACTGTCTTCCAGCCCTGTGTTGAGTGATACTGAATCACACCACATGTGCATCCGCATGCACACACGGGTGCTGCGTGGTTTCCACCCTGCCTATCCTCGGGGTCTGGTGTAGATGTCCTGAGTCATCTGAGGACAAGAGGTACAAAGCTGTCTGCTCCAGAAGTTACCCTTTCTCTGCTAGAGGGAAAATACGAGCAAATGGCTGATGTGATAAGGTAGATGAGGTATAGACAGTGTGGCCACGTAGGGGACTGGGCATCCTGGGTGAGCACTCAATGTTCCGTGTGTGGGATGAACCTCATTGCGGAGTGGAGGGACAGCCAGCTTCTGTCCGGGACGGGACCTGGCAGGTAGGAGCATGACAGGGCAGCCAGAGAAGGTGCAGGAAGGCCACGTGGGAGTGAGGAGCTTGGGGAGGGGCTCTGGGTTTTCCTGAGAGAGAGGATGGAAGGAGATTTCTCTGGGGAATTGGTTCACGCAGTTACGGAGAAGGAGGAGTACCGTGATGCACTCTGGCTGGAGACCCGGATGTCTACAGTGGGGCTCCATCCAAGACCAGAGGCCTGAGAGCCAGGGACTCGCTCAGCTCAGGGCTGGAGGCTAGAAGAGTCCGGGAGCTGACTGGTACACAGCAAAGTAGAAGCTGGAGTTCTGATGGCCATGAGTGGGGGAAGTAGGCTGTCCTAGCCCAGACTGAGAGAGGGGGAAAGAGAGAGGGAGAGAGGGCAGAGGGAGGGACTTTTCCTTTTCCTCTGTCCCCTGCCCTTTGCCCTATCCATCCTTCTGGTCACTGGTGTGCCCCCCACAGTGACAGTGGCTCCTCCCACCCTGTGCTTTGATTCACTCTCCAGCCTCCTCCAGAAATACCTCACAGACTCACCCCTAGGAGAGCTTCCCAGCTTTCTCAAGGGCCCCTTAATCTAGTCTTGTTGACACTGAAACCAGCTCCACAGGGCTCAGAGGCTGTTCCCTGGGCAGGAGGGAGGCTGAGGGCCTCTGTGGGTGTGTAGGAGCATGACAGGACCTTCCCATGCACCAAAAGTGGGGAAATGAGCAGATATCTACCAATGGCTGCTGGGTCTAGACCTTCAGGTCTCTTTTTGCTTCTCTTTTCCACTCACCATCAGAGTGAAATCACTTTCCCATGTTTGTTAAAACCTCTCTGTATACTTACTGTGACAGCTCTGCACAGTGAGGCCCTTGAAGCCCATGGCTTCATACAGGAGAGTGTAATTAAGGTCTCAGGACCACGATGGATGGTGTTTCTGTATCAGTCAAGTGAGGCAGGAAAAAGTCTGCCCTTGGAGAGATGGGATGCCCTGGAGACCCGTGTATCAGCTGTCTGTCTATCCATCCTAACATTTGCTTCTTTGCTTCCCTCCTTCTGTCTGTCTGTGCATTGGCTCCATCCATCCATCCACCCATCCATTCATCCAGAAGGGGCCTCTAGATGCTGGCCTGACTCTCACAGCTAATCTGTGGGATTCTCCTGTTCCTGAGAAAATCCTGTTCCTAACCAGTGTTCACTCTCAGACAATCTTGTTGGATTAAAATCCTGCAAAATAAGACCAAATGAGTCTGTCTCCTAACTCTTTTAAAGCACAGACAAGCCGGAAGTCACTGTGCAAGCCAAAAAATGCCGGCATCCTTTCCCTGTGCCTGAAGACTGTTAGTTCTTTGTCCAGTCACAAGGGCCTGGTCTTCACGATGAGAATACGAGCTATAGAACATTTCCCATCAAAAGAAGTGCTGTGCAAGGGCCCTGTGGCATGCATAGAGTGGTTATCATTTGAGTTGCCGCCTTTGAGGGAGAGGAAGACAGCCAGTGTAGACAGAGGGTGGGGAAGGTACTGTGCAAAACATGCCTCATTTCACAAATAAAGAGCCCACCTTAAAAAAATTAAACAAGTAGGCAGCTAGGGTCACATTATTGAAATAGTATCACTTCATTTATTGTTCTGGTCTAGTGTTAGACTGTGCACGTACTTTCTAGATTTCTGATCTCTCTCAGTATCAGTTAGACTCCCTCTGTTTGATCTCCTATTTCATGCTTTTCAGGACATGAATGCTCAATCTCTCTTCCAATTGGGTTTCTCCAAGTCTTCTTTAGCTTATGGAACACAGATCAACCTTGTGAAATTTGCATTGGTCTCAGTGTTTATATCTTTTCCTCCCAGTTTACAAGCTGAAATCCTACACCCAGGAAGATAGGATGAGAAGGCAAAGCCTTTGGGAGGTTATGACGGGGGAGCCTAATGAATGGAGTTAGTGTCCTTCTGAAAGACACCCCAGGAAGCCCATGAGCCCCTTCTACCAGGAGAGGTTTGAATGAGAAGAAAAGCCAGCTTTCCCCAGATGTTACCAGGCAAACATCACCTCAAACCCTGAGAAAATCCTGTTCCTAACCAGTGTTCACTCTCAGACAAGATGCCCACTCAACTGGCCATACAGACTCCTGTGTCCAACAGCTACTATTCAACAGAATGTGGGATGGGACCAGGAAAAACTAGTCCTGACACAAAGGACACCATATTGACCTGTTGTTCAGCCCCCTCTCACCGCCGTCTCACTGTAATGCACAGCTCCAGTAACATCCCCACTCTCCAGCGCCATCTTGGTCCACTTTGGACCCAAGTGGAACTGACTCATGTAAAGATTTAAGAAAGAAGGCTTCTTGTCTCTAAGATGGACCTGCTCCTTCCTAGAAAAGTTCTGAATAATCTTCCCACTCATTATCTAGACTCCTCCCCCTTCTCCCTTATGACTCAGAAAGAATTCCCTCCTCCGCTGGGTGGAAAGCTGATTGGTGTTTGTCCTCCTTCTCCTCTTCTTGAGTCAAGGAGAAACCTTTCTTCAGTGTTCAGCTCAATGGGGATGACATTCTGATCTTTATTTCCTCATGTAGAGTGTTTAAATTTCCTATGTTAAAAGAAGAGTTGGTAACTGTAGGGAAAGTTTTGAGTTAGAAAATTGGAGACAAGAGACCCTTAATCTGGGAGAAACACATGCATGAGAACAAAGATGAGTAAACAGAAAATGATAAAATTAAAGACATTTTTCTAGAAGTCATAGAATCCGTCTCTGTATCCGAGGGTTTAGCCAGAGTTGTGCCTCATTTAAGGAGCAGTAAGCAGGTAGGAGAGGGCACGTCAGTTCTTGAGGGAGATTTCCATGAAAACAAAATAATAGTGAAGAGAAAGATAAATCTGAGTCCTTTGTATGAAAGTAGATGCATCCTGAGACCATAATGCAAAAGAAATTAGACATATAAACTTGAATATCACATAGTCTCTCTTATAGGAGAAACTCAAAGTATAAATAATTTGAAGGGCAAAATAAACAACAGATAAGATGAAATAAGAAGTTATATCTTTTGCAAATGAAAAGGAAACTAAGAGATGCAGGGAAGGGTTAGATACAGGAGGGGAAAGGGGACATAAAAAGAACTAAGATGACAACTGGAGACTGGGTAAAAAAGCTGTGGTTCTTCTACAGAATGGAGTACTACTCTGCCATAAAAAATGATAAGTTTGAATCATTTCTACTTAAATGGACATACCTTGAGGATATCCTCATAAGTGAAATAAATAGGTCACAGATAGATACATATCGCATCTTTTCTCTGGTATGAGAAAATGAAGATGTAAATGAGTC
>PVIR01015657.1:0-37937 GCA_004026965.1 Petromus typicus
ATCCGACTGTGACTCGAGCACTTTAGTTATTAGCTCTAACTAGCAGTCTGATCTTAGTGTCCCCATCTGTAATATTTCAGGTTCAATTCAGGACCTCCCAGCTATTTGCAGAATAATTATATCCTCTTATCACAGAACTTGGGCAGTTGTGTTGTTGGGGGAGCCCAGTGCTCGTGGCACCGCTGGCCCTGGCTGCTGAGCCTGTGTAACCTGGAATCACCTCCACTGTCGTCCCTGACACCACAATGTGCACGTGGCTGGGGAGTCAGGGCTTCCCTTGGTCTGGGGCTGCGGGCGCAGCAGTCAGCCAGAGCCAGCTCGGTGTGAGGCCAGCCCTGATTGGACACAGGCTCTCAGGGGCTGCGCAGAAGAGGGAGGATGCTTATTACAGACTGATGTAAGTAGCTGGGCAAAAAGCACGTGAACTATTAGGAGAGTGAATAACAAGGCGCTCGGCGTAGTGGATCTTATAAAGGCGTCTATCCCAAAGCTAATGTTAATGGGACAATTAGCAATCCCACTTTGACGACAATGACAGCTACAGAATTTTACTGAGCACCGAGTCTGCACGTGGCACATTCAGTAAGTCATTTACCCTTCGATAATCCTGATGCAGAAGCCCTTGATTACCCCATAAATAGGGAAACTAAATCTGAGGAGCTTCAGCGGCTGGCCCTGCATCACACGGAAATAGAAGGAAAATACAAGATTTGGACTCAAGCCCCCTGCAACCCCCCACTTCCCTGTGTGGGAAGTCACGTGCCCCACTGCCAGCTTCCCACAGCAGGGCCGGCAAGCCGCTCTGAACACACGAGCCGCTTAGTCTTTTCTCCCAGTGACCTGCAGACAGCTTCGGTGGGAAGAATGCCTCTGGGGAGCCCGGCCCATACCAGCTGCTGTGTTCACAGCAAGATGGCACCAGGACCCTCACCATTCTGTGTGGGCTGATGCCCGGCAGCAGCCATGGGCAGCCAACTGTGCTGGAGTTAGATGGACCCTTACCGGGTTCTGCTTCAAGCTTCTCACCAGTTCTTCAGCCTGAATCCTTAAGTCTCTGTGCAGGGGGAGGGGAGCAGAAAGAAAAATCACAACCAGCTTTCTGAAAGTCACACCTCTCACCCCTCGGAGGTGCCAGTCTCTGAGCCTGACTTTTAAACAAGCACAGGGATGGCTTTGACTTAAGAACTCAGTCAGTCTTCCATAAGCCAGCTCTTTAATTACCCTCTACTCTGAAGCCTATGGACTGTACCAGTCCCTAAAATCCTTCCCTGCTTGTCCAGGGCCAGGGGGAATCCACAGCCCTGGAGACACAGACAGCAGGAAGCTTACCCAACACCACTGTGGGGAGCGTTGCTCTGCCTGGAAACGCAGGTGGGCATCAGAACTGAAGGGTTGAAGTCGCTGATGATGTCTGAAAGGACTAAAGAGAGCTGGTCTGAGCCTTGGCCTTGACAGCTAGAGGTTGCTTCTAACGACTGTTCCCCCAGGGCTGGGGATTTAGCTCAGTGGCTCCGGCGCCTGTCTTGCAAGCCTGTCTTACCCGGGTTCGACCCCCGGTAACCACATACCACACTGGGAGTGGAGACTCACCCCAGCAGCAATCAGTACCACATCCCACAGTGCCAGGCATGGTGGCTCACGCCTGTAATCCCAGCACTCGGGAGGCAGAGGCAGGAAGATTGCTGTGATGTGAGTTTGAGGCTGAGCTCAGGGCCAGCCTGAACCACAAAGTGAGACCCTGTCTCAAAAAACCTAAAAAAAAAAAAAAAATCACTTCCTCTTCTCAAAGCACAGCTTGGCACCCCATCCTGGGCTTTGGGGTCACCCCTTAGCAGGCCCTGGAAGCTGATGGAGCTGAGGCTGGCATCTGCGCAGTGGGGCCCAGGGCCATGTGTTTCCCCAGGTTCCACCATCTAATCCTCAATAATAAACTCAAAGCAACACCGTCTCCCATTCGGTGAAGGGGGAAACTGAGGTGGAGAAACCCAGCAAGCCGCCCAAGGTCTCCCGGACACTGGAGGTTGCTAGGACTTGCACTAGAGCTCGTGGGCAAGGCATTCAGCTGTCTGGGTCTCCCTCCCGTCCCCATCCTTCCTCTGAGAGTGACAGCAGGGCGGGAAAGCTCCAGGGAACACACAGAACGTGTCCCGGAGCTGACAGCCACAGCACTGCTAAAAATAGTGCTGTCAGGAGCTCTTGTGTCTTGCTCCCTAGAGAGGAGAGGGCAGAGTAGGGAGAGGGGCACGGAGGGGAGCCGCCTCCACCTTCTGGTTGCCCTCTCCTTTTGTCCCCAGGCTTTTCTGTCTCCCTTAGGCCCCAGGCCCCCTGGAAAGGGCCTCCCTGTGAGGGGCGCTGGCTCTGCAGGAGAGCTGGGCCGGAAGACAGGAGACTAGTCACTCGGCTCCATGACTTAGCACGGCTTCGGAAGGAGTGTGTGACACGGCAAGAGCCCCTTCCTTTGCCCCATTGAAAGCTGCATTTCTCTGGGTCCTGACCCAACAGCTTGCGGAAGCAGCCTGTGCCGCACGCTCTGAGCCCAGTGCAAGATGACAGGGACAGTGTGTGCGTGCAGGGGACACCTCCTCCCTCACATCAGATAATCTGTAGGGCCCAATGACATACACAAGTATCCAGGGATAAATCCTTGAAAGAGAATTGCTTTCTAAGCCCCAGTACTGCGGGGAGGGGTAGAAAGGTAATCGGACTTTAGGAGGGGGGCGGGGGAAGGGCAGACAAGATGAGGACCACAAAGGTAGCTGCATCCACACGTTCAGGGTCTAGACTGTACCCCCTCTTCCTAGATATCCCCAAATATACCACTTCATGTTCTTCCTTCATCTCCCTCTCCCTGACACAGAAAGGTAAACAAGGCCAGGCAGGCCTGGGCTCAGCAGCGACAGCCACCAAGTCAGTGAGCTCCTTCTGGAGCCCTTTGACTCTTCTTAGGGGACTAGGGGACTCGCCTACCTCTCTGACCACCAGAATCCCTCCCCCATCCATCAGGTGACAGATGGGCCAAACAGCAGCCCCATACTTCCCAGGATCCCACCCATCCTGTCCTTCCCAGGAGCCCGAGGCTCCCTCACCCTTCACATACTTTCTCACTGGACTCCAGGGCCCTGGCCTTCTCCCGTCCCTCCCACCCCAAGGAAAGGCGGCCTCCTTGTTCGTGACTCAGGGTCACCAGCCATAGCAGAGTGACTTCCCACCATGCTCACTCGGCTCACGTTGAGAACTTAGAGGTTTTAGGATGATTTGGTTGCATCAAAAGGAACCTCTGATATAGCAAATAAAAAAGCCCAGGTTATAGAGAATGTAAGTGTATTCGAATATACAGGCTATCCACAATATTATCACTATCGTTTTGGCCTAAATTAGCAAGTATTAAAAGGCAGACGGGGCTGGGACCTCAACACACAAAACAGTTGAGACACATTTACTAAAAGGTCAAGATTTGAAAAGGAAGAACTACACTCATGTAATTTCCCTAAGATGCACAGCAGTGACTGACAGCTCTAAATAAACATCAGTTGCCTTCAGTGGGGAACCCCCCACCCCAGCCATTCCTTCCCAGAAATCCTTCTTCCACTCATGTGCTACATGACTAGCTTCTCCATTTGATGCTCATTTAATAAATATTACCTGAGTCCTCACTGTAATCTTCTTGATCATAATTTTTTCCCACTTTATGACTGGATGAACATCACCTAAGCCACAATATTGTAATCTAAGTTTTGCGCCACCTTGAGCCCATCTCACCTCAAGCCTTTGCTCAATAAAACATTTTTGAGAAATGGGTGGGTGGGGCCACTCACTTTCTGGGGGCCCCTCCTGTCCCTCTCAGGCAAGAGCTGTCTTTCCCTCAATAAATTCTTCCTAATCTTAACCTCCGTTATTCCTAGAATTCATTTTTCAATTTTAGAGAACAAGAACTCAGCGTGTCTAGGCATCTAGCAGGTTGGAAGTTATATTTCCCTTCGGGTTATTTACATTATTTGGATTACTTGGGGCCCTGTATCAACAGTTAGCTCTAAATAGTGAGTTATGCTTGGCCTTCATCCCCTTCATTTCATTTCTTGAACACAAGTGATGTTTTTATATTGAAAATGAGGGAGATCTGCAGTGGAACAGACTGAAACCGGGGTCCCTCATCTGTCCTCTCCAAGTGGCTCCCTTTTTCCAGGCCTTGGTGACATAGTGGCAGTACAGTGTATCCTCCTTATTAGTGAAATGGCTGCTATGTCGGAAGGAGGGACATGAAATCAGGACCCACTCTGGGCCGGGGAGTTAGCTCAGTGGTTCCGGCGCCTGTCTTGCAAGCGCAAGGACCCGGGTTCGATCCCCGGTAACCACACACCATACTGGGCGTGGAGACTCTCGCCCAGCAGCAACCAGTACCACATACCACAGTGCCGGGCGTGGTGGCTCACGCCTGTAATCCCAGCACTCGGGAGGCAGAGGCAGGAGGATTGTGATGTGAGTTGGAGGCTGAGCTCAGGGCCAGCCTGAACCACAAAGTGAGACCCTGTCTCAAAAAACCTAAAAAAAGAAATCAGGACCCACCCGTCATCACGTCCATGCACTCCTGCTGCGGCTTCTCGATCCTGCAAGAGGAGGTGAGGGTGTGAGTGTGTGACTGCACTAGTCACCCACCGGCTCCTGGCAGCCTTGCCTGGTACCCTCCCCCTCCCCCGCTGCCAGCCTGACTCAGAGCCCAAAGGGGCTGGCGACTCCAGGGTGCAGTGACCCAGTCCAGACCCTGCAGGGTGCCCAGGAGCAGAGCAAAGGGCCTGGTGACTAGAAGCAGGAGCCCGCCCTTTAGCTGCCCCTTCTCTGCATTCACCAGGGCAGCCCTGAGGGGCCAGGCAGGGAGGTCAGAGGCTGTCTTTGGTCCTGGCCCTGGTGCTAGCCCTCGGGAGCCTGGAGCCAGTCCTGAGCTCTCCGGCCCTCAATTTCCCCACCAATCCAGGGAAGGCATTTGATCAGAGGTGCCTCAGGTGACTTCCGCTTCGCTGTTCCAGGACAGGTACCTTTTGTTCGGCTCCAGGTTGACCACTCCGGAATCTAGAGTCTGGAAAAGACACTTGGTGTTAGCAAGTCATCCAAGAGGTGGCAGAGGGAAGGGACAGGGCTGGGCCCCAGCAGCGTCTCTGCCAGGCCTCTGAGGTGAATGCTTTCCTTAGGACTTGATCTGAATGCACTGATATTCCTCGAGGAATCAAAGACTGTTTTACGATGACTCCTCCTTATCTGAAATTGGCTTTATTACCATCTTCCCCAGCTAGAGCATAAATGGCTCAAGGGTAGGACTCTTACATTTGAATCTGTAATTCTTGGACCTAACATAGTGCCCAACACATCAGCACCCAGTGAACACCCATGGAGTATTTTCCAAAGGCATAGATTAAGTTTCTGCTTCTGCCCTCAGATAACACAGGACACTCCCTGTTGGAGAAGTCCTCCTCCAATACTGCAGGAGACACCCTGTCACCACCCCTGCTGGGGGGGGGGTCCCATCATTCCCAGGCTCCAAGGGATGCTTAGAATTATGTCCGAGAGCAAATGCATTCAGAAAATACTACCTACTGTTAGCATTGTCTTACAGTTTCTGACACAGTTTCTCGAGATTCCTAGAGGACAGGATGGCAGGTGTGGCGACAGGTTGGACAGCGAGAGCTTTGCCGCCCACACCCAGCCTGCTGCAGAACTTTAAAGAGCTCTTTGGCTCTCCAACACCCTCTCCAATGAAGGCCAGGCCAGAGGGCTGGTCATGGCCCTGGAGCTCTCTCTGGAGGGTGAGCTGCCATGAAATTCTTTCACCCGGGCTCAGGGATCTTGGTGCTCAGTAAGGGCACTGTCTCAAGGGAGGACAACAAGTTAGAAATCACACTGAGGTGAAAGCTGAGGGTTATAAACACAAGCGAGCTAGAGAGGGGAGAAGACCTCGTCGGCTGTAGCAAGACTGCCAGCCCGGGCCCAGCTAGAAGGGCACCGCGCTCCAGCCCAGGCCAGAAGGACATGGATCTCAAACTGCCAGATTTCATTTTCCAAGAGAAGTTGGAAACAGTTTTATTTTAAATGTCCCAATTTCAATGCTGGCGCTGACAGCCCGGGAATCCGTAGCACTCAGGAGGCTAAAGCAGGAGGGTCACCAGTTCAAGCCCAGCGTGCACAATTCAGTGACATGGCAAGCCCTGCGTCTGTAAGTAAAATGGACTGGGGATCAGCTCACTGCAAAGGCCCCAAGTTCAATCCTCTGTACTGCATTTAAAACAGAAGATTGTCTATTAAGACCAACAATTTGCTCCTTCTGATAATTAGTTAGATAGCAGATCTTGTCCCTAGAGAGGAAGTGGTAATAAAGAGATTGTGGGGGGAGGGGGAGGACAGAGTACAGGGAACAGGGCAGGAACAGGGCGAGGGGCTAGTGGGCAGTACTGGAAGGGAATGATGGGGCACATCTGCCAACACCCACTTCTCCACTATGCCCGGCCGCCATTGTCTTTCTCCATCCTCACTACCTGTGTACCTGCCCGGTCAGGTGCTATGATGCCGGGGACACAGAGCTAAGCACCTCACAGGCCCGCCCCACAAGGAATTTGGGCTCGTGGATGATGACCTCTCGTCTCCTGGCACAAAAACATCCATGAAAGTGAAGGAAAACAAACAATTCACAGGATATTATCAGTGACCTTGTTTAGGATTCATATGTTACCTGTACCCCTATGTATCTCTGTACGCTGGAGTGGGGGGTAAGGAAGAGCAGATATGACTCGGTCTCTGTAAATGGAAAACTTTATGAATCCTTGCATATCTAAGTTTTAAAGTTCTGGTAGAAGAAAATTGCCTATAGCAATTAAAATAGCAGTGGTTACCTTCCCAAATGTGATGTGCCTTGGTTAGATCCAAGATCGCAAAGCTGAAGTGTCACACATTACAGACTTTTTAAAAATTCACAGTATTCCATTATTGTTCTTGACTATTATGTTAAACATGCAAACCCAGCTAGGTTCACACCCATCTCCCAGGACAGCCTGGAAGGGATACGGGAGCTGTGCTGCCAGGTGTGGTCCTGCCGGCCAGGGTCAGCTTGCCCGGCAGTGGGCTGAGCTGCCTCCCATGGCTGTGGGCCCCGGGCTCCCCCAGTCTGAGGGGTGAGTGACAGCCAGTAGCTGTCAGGCCTGAATCATTCATGAAGAGGAACTCTCTCCCGAGCTGGGACGGAAGGGTGCAAGGCCCTGAGGGGTTTAACGTTAGCAGCCTGCTGGGTGCAGACTCCCGTGCCCAAGGCCTGCCCGAGGTGGGAGGATCCAAGTCCTCAGCAAGCTGGTCGCACACCCGGCCCTGGAGTGTTAAGTCATACTCGGAGGGCTCAGCAAAGCCCACCTGCTCTCTGGGACACTTGAGCCCTTCCTCATTGGCCTCCACCCTGCTTCTACTGTCCTGAGTGGAGCCTCACCCTGCTCCCATGAACACAGCTGGGCACACCGGTGGGAGAGAATAGAGCAAGGGCGGGGGAGCTGTGCCTACCAGATGGCACCCTGCACAGGCCATCTGCTAACAGGAAGTCCCCACGTCCATCTCAGTACATCCTCACCCTGTTCCTGCTCCACCCAGAATCCTCCCTCCTTGCTGGTCACAGCTCTCAACGCATAAAGGACACTTGGGTCTGGGCAGCTTCCCCTAGTGCTCAAACAGAGGTGGTAAATATGGTGGACCGAGTGTCCCAGGCAGTTCCAGAAAGGTTGTGATTTAAGAGAAGGTGGAACAGGCCCAGAGCATCTGGGCGCTGGGTCGGCCGGCACCACTGTGGAGTCAGGTTGTGATCAGGCCAGGGAGAAAGGGCTACAAGTGGGGGAGTGCAGACTGCAGCAGGGACAGGGACAGATTCTGGGAAGGAAATGGGGGAGATACTAGGGAAAGAGGAGAATTTCCGTTGTGGGAGGCACAGGACAGCTCAGGATACAGCTCCACCTGGAGAAAGTGCTCTGTCCAGCAGCAGGACGGCCAAGCTAAGCAGAGCCAGGTCATGAGGGATATGGGCACCAGTGCCCGGCAGGGAGAGCACACTCGTCTCCATTCTCAACTCTTCTGCCACATCATCCCTTTCTTTCTCATACCTGACCATGTACAATATACCACTTCACATTTATGAACAAGCAGAACAAGAAAAGATGCTCAGCATCCCGAATCATCACGAAACGCAAATCAAAAATCACTGTGAGTCCCCTTGTCACCATTAGGATGGCCGCTATTTAAGAAAACACAAACACCAGAAAATGTGTTGCTGGGAATATGCAGAAATTATTATAACCCTGGACATTTTTGGTTTGAATGTAAAATGGTACCGCCACCAGGAAAAGTAACTTCTCATAGAATTACCATACGATCCAGCAATCTCACTTCTGGGTACAAGACCAAAAAATTGAAAGCAGGATCTTAAGGGACATTTGTGCACATGTGTTCATAAGCAGCTTTAGTCATAATAGCCAAAAGATGGGGGCAGCCTTAATGCCCACCAGTGGCTGAACGGATAAGCAAAACATGGAATTTCCACACAATAAAATATTATTCTGCTTTAAAAAAAGAGTCTGACCCTATGGATATTATTCTGGGGGATGTGAGCCCTTTGTGAGAGGATTTCACTTGTATGAAGTGCCCGGCATAGTCAAACCACAGAAATGTAAGTGGAATAGTGGTCACCAGAGACTGAGGAAGGGAGAAAGAGTTGAAGGGGGAAGTTTCAACAAAAGAGGGATTTCAGAGCCGGGGATTTAGGGATTTAGGAGCTGGGGATTTAGCTCAGTGTTTCTGACACCTGTCTTATAAACTCAAGGGCCCAGTTTGATCCCGGTAACCACATAACAATGCTGGGCGTGGAGACTCAGCCTACCAGCAATCAGTACCACATACCACAGTGCCAGGTGTGGTGGCTCACGCCTGTAATCCCAGCACTTGGGAGGCAGAGGCAGGAGGATTGCTGAGAGTTCAAGGCTGAGCTCAGGGCTCAAAAGTGAGATCCTGTCACACAAAAAAAGAGGGGATTTATACAATCTGAAGAGAAACCAGGGTGAGTTTCAGGACTGCAAGGTGAAAAAGTTCAGAGGTTGTTTGTACAATGAGACTATATACAATGAAACTTCCCACTTAAAAATGGCTAATTTTAAGCATTAATATTTAGCATAATTATGCGTACAACTTTAGAGGTTAAAAAAGTTTTTAGGTTATAATTTTTTTGGTTCTTAAAACTTATAAATCAGCTAAAAATTTATTTTATAAATAGAATGTTTAAAAGACTGCTGTAAAAATTCTGTGCAATGCTTGATTTGTCAATGGATTTAATTTATTAATGACAAACTTTCCCTAATCTGTCGTAAAGTGGGCATTTATTTCATTTTAAAATAAAAATTCAAGCCTTCTGTATTTTAGGGTTCCTTCAACCCATATAATGCTCTCTATAATTGGAGAGTTCTGCCCGGCCAACAGGAGCTCATTCAGCCTCACCAGGGCCGCACTTTGTCTTTCTCAAGCTGCTTTCAATACTCACAGTTTCCACGTCGCCAATGGCTGCTATGAGTTTGATGTCTGCAGGCGTCAGAGAGTGCACTGTGAACACAAGGGCCACGGCAGGTCAGATCTGTGCCCCACGATGTGGGGTGGGGTGAGGGGGACAGGTGTATGTGTGGAAAAGACACTTCCTATGGCACCTGCACAGTGCCAAGTCAGATCTGTTGGCATTGGAGTGGGATGCTAGCCATGCAGTCGCTGGGGCTCCTGGGGACTGTACCAGAGAGAGGCTTCCTCCCCTCTGGAGTCATATTGTTACCTCAGCCTAGGTTCTCCAGACAGGTGTCCCATGGAAAGTCACACGTGGCCCCCATTTCCCCACTCACTTGGCCGTCTGTCTCTGATTTCCCTCTCCCCCCTGACTGTCTTTCTGGGTCATCATTGATAAGTGAGAAGGAAACCAAGTAACATGAAAGCCGTGTGGGTGCCCTGAGTTCATGGTGAAAATTGCTAGGAATGCCACTTAGTGCCTATAAACACATAAAAAATATCCTACGTAAGATAAAAGCAAATGATACTCACAGAAATCTCCCTCACTTGACTGGCCAGAATTTTTAGAAATTAAGTCTTCCCAGAAAACAGTGATCAATCTCCTCAGTCAGATCATGGAGGTGTGTAAATGTAAACATGCTAGAATATCATTTCCTAAAAAGTACATCAGCTCATTCCTCTGCCTCAACTCTTTATGTAACAGAAGAGTAAGAGCAGTATACCTGGCTGATCAAGTCAGTCCAGGGCAAACATAAATAAAACCACTGAACACAGTCAGCCTCAACATGGACGAGAGCCAGGGAAGACGACCAGCTCACGCACAGCGTTTGTGCCACCCAGGTAGGAGGCAAGCCCAGCCCATGACAGGGACAAACGGCTTGAATGGGCTCTGTAGCTGCATTACACAAACAGGGAAGCCACGTGAGTGATCGACCTGGCACTCACAGCTCCCACGACACGCTCAACCCACTGGGAGGCAACTCCTAGAGGCTGCTCCACCCAAGAAAATCATCAAGGGGCCATGCTGGTTTTGTTCCCGAGCGCGGCGTTGAGCTCTGGCCTACCACAGACACAAATGAGGGTGGAAGCGGAGGAGGCTGAAGATGAAAAGGGAGAATTGAATAGAGTCCAAGCAGAGTGGAGTCAGAGCCCCTGTCAGCCACTGGAGAGAGAAGATGGGGGGGCCCCTCTTGCTTGCTGCCAGGGATACAGACCCGATTCTGAGGGCGTGTGTGGTCCTGACTTCCTTAGGTTGCACGGGAATGGAGAATTCCTCACAGTCTGCAAGTGAAACGAAACATCAGTGGCCTCGTGTGGAGAGAAACACAGATTCTGAACACGCACAGTGGAAATGGCTATGTTCTTGTTCTGTCTTAGGTTCAGAATCCAGAAGCAATGATTTTCCATAGTCAGTTCTCCCGATACCTTGTTCCTCTGGTAAAGAGGCACCTGAGGCCACTGAGAATGAGTCCAGCAGGTGGCACATAAGAATGTTTCAGAGAAAAGTGGGGTAGAGATGGGGGGGCAAGTGAGAGAGAATAAAAATTCTTGGAATAATGAAAACTTCCTGGAGACAGACAGTAATGATGGCTCCAAAACAATGCTAAATGCCATTCAGCTCTACACTCAAATAGTTAAACACTTTCATGTTACATGTATTTTACCCTAGCTAAAAATAACTAAGAGCTAGCAAATCTAGACAAAAAAAAAAAAATCAATTCTGTTACATCCATGTGTACCATCTACTCTCCCTCTTTCATTTTGGTTATTTACCCAGCATCAGGCACAGGAGGCATCATGTGCATCTGCTGCTAAAAACCAGCGTAACTTGAAATGAGAAGACTCTTCTGTCCCCATGAAGTTTGGAATGTCTTGAGCCCAGATGGACTCCTGACAAAAATCTCAACAAGCTTCTGCTTCTGAAAATAACACAGAAGGCTTTGGGAAGGAAGATCATGTCTCTTCTCTCCCAAAAAATCACAAGTGGAAGGAGAAATGCCCTCCCACAGGAGAACGTGTAATAGATGAAGTGCTGGGCCACATTCATGACCATGAAAGACACACATTAATTCCACTTGAATGATAGATTATAGAAAAAGGTCTCACAGCATTTACTCTCATCTCTTATCTCCGAGAGATTCTGGGAAGACTTCACCCAGACGCCTTCAGATAGAGCCCCGCATCTGATTCACAGAGATAACAAGCCATTTACAATGCTCTCTGGACACTTCTGGGAACTGCCTGCTCCACGCAGGGATGAAGAATCCTAAACTCCAGGAGAGGTGGCCATCCTCTGCCAGGCAGCCCCACTGTTCCAAAGAAAGGGCTCAGCTTGCCCATTCTCTCAAGGCTACAAGATGGGACGTGCCAACCTGTGTCAAGACTCGAATTTGTCCCACTGAAGGAAACCTACCCCAGATGCTTCCCACCAAGAAAAGCTCTCACCTCTTCCCATGGCTGGCCTTCCACAGTGTTCTCTCCAGATGTATGAATTTGAGTGATCCCTAAAAATAACAAAGAGTCCAGGGTTTTAGCTGGAATTAACTGTGATATGGTCTTCATGCCTTTCCTGTCAGTCTTATCTCTGTGCTCAACTTGAGGCTGACTTTCTGTCACGGAAAGCTCTGCTTCTGTTGCTCCAGTGTTCAGTTCTGGAAACCATGCTTCCCCCAGTGCAGACTCTTAGGAAAAGAATCTCAAGGCTGAAATGCAGAAGTGTGAGCTGAGACGGGTCAGCAATAGCATGTGTCATGCACAGCCAGTTGTCATGGATGGCTTTGCAGGTCCCTTATCAAGGTCAGAGTCTCCCAGGAAGGGAATGCTGGACAAAGGGCTGTTTGTGAACCTACCATGAAGTAGGCAAGGCAGAGCCCATTCCCAAGTAGTGTGAAAGGAGAGGCGATTATAGGAGAAGGGCCAATTGTGGTATGCTAAGCCACCACAGCTGTACTCAGTCCCTAGACAAAGGCTCCACTGAGGGGACTTGCGAGACCACAAAGACATGATCCTTGTCCCAGCTAACTTTTGCCTGGCTTTTTCATCTTTCTTTTTATTTATTTATTTACTTATTGCAGTACTGGAGACTGAACTCAGGCCCTTGTGCTTCCAAGGTAGGCATGGTACCATTTGAGTTAAATCCCTGACACTTTGCCTAGACTTTTAAAATTTTTACTTCACCAAAAGCAAACATTTAATTTTTTAAGGTACAATTTACACATGACAAATTAGACTCATTTTAAGCACACAAGTGGGGTTTTCCTATACAATATTTAGTTTATGCAAATAGTAAAATTAGCAGCACTCTAGAAGAAGCAACATATCCACAATGCTGCTATTCATACACTCAGACAATTTTTTTTCATCCTGTGACCACGATGGGATATTATTTTCACTCGTTTGTAATCAATGTGCATGCAATTCTGTATCCTGTGAGATTCCTTCAGATATTGTGAGCATTTTTCATCTTGTTACACAAGCCTGATACTTGTTTCAATAGTTACATGATACCTTATGATCCTGATAGTCCATCAGCAATTCAGATTCACTCCCTATAATTTTCCACACCCAGTTCTCTGCCCAGACTGTACACTTTCAGTTACAGCCCTCGTACAGCACCAGGCAATGCCAGAGGGAAGCCCATGGTCAAGGCTGGTCTGGATTTCTTTTCCACTCCAGCTTTCTGCAGCTTTGCTTTGTTATCCTGAAAATAACTCATCTAGAGTTACATGAGGAGAGGCAGTATATTTCCATTTCCTGTCCACAGCAAGATCACACACCAGTTTCTATGTGGAAATGTATGCAAGGAATGATGGCTGCAACCCACCTCCAGAGCTCAGTGACCCTTTTAAGATTTTTAGAAGACAGTTTTCTGGCCACAAGGAGTCCCCTAACAGGAAGGTACAGAGATGGGAGTGAGCAAGGAGGGCTGGAAAGGCAGGAACACAGGGTTAGAACTGGAGGGTGAGGCAGTCAAGAGCTCAGCTGTGGAATCAAACGTGCCGGGTAGTCCACGAACAATGGGAAAGCATGATGGATCTTCAAAGACTTTCAGGTTATTTTAGGATGATCATGACTTGTAAGAAATAGGATGAATGAGTTAGCATCACAGAGATTTGAGACTATTTCGGTACGATGGCGGCCACCACTGTCATCTGGCGTCACTTCTAAGTACGTGTACAAAATAGTTCATTGAATCTTCTCAATTTTGGTAAATACCACCCTCCTCACTTTACAGGTAGTTCAAGAGGCCCTATACGGATGACACCGCTAGCGAAGGTGGTGGACGGGAGAGTGGGCAGGCTGGCTCCATGGCCCAGCTCTAGACCAGAGCCGTACATTTCGCTTTAACAGCCAAATGGTCTGGATCTTCGGTTTTGTGAGCCCTCTGGTCTCTGCCACAACTCAGCTCTATTATTTGCCTTGTGAAACAGCTGTAAGTAACACGCAAACAAGATAAAAGTTTATGGAGACTGTAGTTTGAATGCTATATAATTTTCAGATATGACAAAATATTTCACTTTTTAAAAAATCATTTAAAACACAGAATCTTTTATAGAGTCAACAAACTGACTGTAAAGTTTCTATGGAGTGAAAAAAAGATTCCCACAATGGCCCAACACAGGCTTGAAAGAGAAGAACTAAGTTAGGGGTGACACTACCACTTACTATGAAACTACAGTGATCAAAATGATCTTGGTCAAGACCATCGAAGAGATCAACACAACAGAACGGAGGCCCAGATGGATCTCTTAATCGATCTTTGACAAAAAAGCAAAGGCAGTACAGTGGAGAAAAAAAGTCATTTCAACAAATGATGCTGGAATGTCTGGAGATGGAGATGTAAAAAAAAAAAAACCCTAAAAATAAATAACTTTTAGCTCACAGGACATACAAAATCAGGCAGCAGGCTGGGTCTGACTCATGGCCCATAGTTTGCCAACCAGCCTGTGAACAGATCATCCAGGTGAGGCTGGAGGAAGGCATTTCCCGCGGTAGCATTAGCCCTTGAGGTAGGAGAGGACGTAGAGCCAAAACAATGAAAACACTGAGCCCAAAGGAGGGAGGAACCGGACAGAGCACAGTGAGGCGTAAAGAGATGTTATATTTAAGCACAGCAGAGACAACCAGAAAACAGGAGTGGAGCTGAGCTTATGAGAGCCTCGCTGTGCACAAGACTGGATGTCAGGAGGAGGAGCTGGTCCATGCAGCCCCCAAATTGGGTCTAGACTGAAAAGACAAGTTGGTAGAAGAGCAGCAGCTACCAGAGACAACTCAGCTGCCCAAGGACTGGCAAATAGCTCAGCAGTACAGCATTAGTGTACTATGTGAGAAGCTCGGGGTTTGATCCTCACTGCGGTTGGAGAAAGGCTGGGCCCAACAGAGGTGTAGCATCCACACAAGGCAGAGGTTAAGGTTTGGTCAACCTCTCCGAGCCTCAGATTCCTCACTGTAAGGTTACTGTTGTTAAATACGGCTAAACGTATGTGAACGCAGAGTATGGTGGGTCACATGATAAGGACGGTTGAGGGTGGTTAAAACTGTTCTAGTATCAGCATCAGAGGGAAAGTTAACACTGACAATCTTCATGATTCTTTCAGCCATTATTTGGGATTCCCCTCTGATGAAACGCCCAGGAACCACATTTTCCACTTGACTGTGCCCGTTCATCCATGAGGACTGCTCTGAAGAATCACAAAGTACCTGGAATCTTAGCACTATGTGTCCAGACCTGAAAACCCAGAAGAAACCATAAGGCCCTGTAGTCTCTATGGACATTTGCTGTTTCCTCCTAGGCCGATGGTAAGATACTTCCTGCCTCCCTCCCGGCCCCCTAAGGCCTTCCGGAAGACATCTTCAAAGAATGTGTGGCATCTTGAATACAGATCACAGGCCTAGAGGAACTTGTCAAGTCAAGCTCCGATCTCTGAAAGGCTTTGATCTCCCCGAAAAATTCCCACCTCACTAAGGTCAGTAAGGGAAAAAAACATGTATTTTTCCACTTTGACAGGAGAGAAAAAGAACTGTGGGGTATGCTGGAAGGAACGGGTCTGGCTGGGCATCCCCGAGCAGTCGTCCAAGTCGGACAAAGCTGCAACCTCTGGGGTCTGAAACTGACCAGGACCTCAGCCAGGTTAAAAAAAAAAAAAAAAAAAATCACACAGGCTATAGCCTCAGCAACACATCTCCTAAAGTCACGCAGCTGGACCCCAGCCCTGGCCCCTACACCAAGGACTTGGACTCCAGTGGCCTGGGAATGCCAGGTGTGGGCAATTTCAAAGGCCCCTCAGGTGATACTTAAGCATCTGACTCTACAAAGAAACCCAAAGGGTGTTAGCCAGCAGCCAGCCAGAGCTGGGCCCCATAATTTCACAAGCCAAATCAAGGCAGTGTGCACTCTAATGTATGAATTTTTCTTGATGTTTGCCCACTTAGACTGTGTCCAGAGCACAATTTTCCACCCTCCTTCCTTCCCTCAAGGAAGGACAGCCATTTGGTGACCTTGATCAAGCACTTAATCTGATTCTCGACTTCCTCTTCTGTCAAATAGAAAAGAGATAGCTCCCCTGCCTTCTTCCCGACATGCTGGAGGAGATCAAAGGACAGGAAAGTGGGGTGTAAGCAGGAGAGGGCTGTCCACTGAGAGGCCACTGGGCCCCTGGGATGAAAGGAGGGCATGTCCCCAGGACACCAAGGAGGCTGTTCAAAGGCTTCCCATTAGAACTGAGGTCACGCCTCGGTGCTCATTAGTGTTCTGTGCTCACAGCAACCCTAGAGACAGGGTTTGTGACGCTCCTGGCATTTTTACAAGCTCAGAGAAGCCACACCAGCCAGGAGAAGGCAGGCCTCCAGCTGGCACGGCATCCAATCGCACGGAGCCTGATGGTGAGCTCAGGTGACAGGGCTGAACTCAGCCACGCTGGGCTGTCACCCATAAGCAGGTCCTCTGGGTGAGCTACGCGGCATAGGCAACTGTCTGCCCACTCACAGCCAAGGCCTAGAGTGCTGCTGGGGACCTACCACCAGCTGTGGGTACTGAGTCAGCAAGTCAGGAGTTGGGGCTGGGGATTTATCTCAAGTGGTACTACACCTACCTTGGAAGTGCAAGGACCCAAGTTTGATCCCCAGTACTGACAAAAAAAAAAAAAGAAAGAAAGAAAAATCAGGAGTCATACCGGCAGCTGCTCCAACCTCGTAACTCCAGGACCCTGAGGGATACAGGAATCCATCTGCCAGTGTGGTACATGTCATAGTCAGTGGAAGATGACACCAAGGTCTGGGGGGCTTTGGGGAGCAGCTCAAGGGCCTCTCGGTTTTTGTTTCTAAATTCTGGAATAGCTGAGAGGGGCAGATCTCTAAGATCAACTCAATTTTCTATATTAGAAAACTAATCCAGGGAAGGGATCCAACAGCCAACGTGCATTTCCCAAGACCAAAGTCTTTGAGAGCCGGTTGTAAGGCTTAGCGCGTGTCTTGTCCTCCACCTGAGTTGTCTGCATGTGGAAATACATTATGTTGCTGTGTCTATGAGACCAGCATTTTCAGCTGCTTACATCGGTCAGTCTAGCTTTACCATGAGGATGCCAAATGATAGCTTAAGATTGACATAGCCACAACCTTTGGGTAACTCAACTTCTGGGGTGAGATTACAAATGCCATCAGAGCTGGTGTGAGAAGTCCGAAAAGCAACGGTGTCAAAATACAAAGGCAGATGCCACCCCATGTTCTATGTCTACTCCAGGCAGAGACCTATGTCTCCACCTCCTGGTGCTGATGCCACACCCAGTACCACACCCCTGTGTCCAGGAGAGAAGCGGTCCTCCAGGGAGAAAGCATGTTCAAAGTTGACTGGCAGCTGTGCCCTTGGCCTTGAGTGCCTCATTTTTAGTTTGTATTTTTCTCAACTGAGAAAAATGGAGGCAGACCCAGAGCTAGGAAGGAAAAACCTGGAGAAGACAATCCAAAGCAACAATGACCGGGTTAATTCTACGCCAGAACCCTGCTCACCTTTTCCACAACCATTCCCAACTTCAGTTTGGCCTCAGCCAAGGTGGTCCCAAACCTTATCACCAAAGGTCCCCAAGGCAGGCGAGCAGGACTGATAAAAACCCTGAGAGGAGGGGAAGTGAGGAAACCTCCCGGAAAAAAACAGGAAGAAAGGAGCCTTGCACACATCCCAGCACCACCGCAAACACACACCCGACCAAACAAGAAAATCCCCCGGCTGCGCCTCTGTCCCCAGCACAGACCCAGGACCTTTCACGGCTGAAGCTGGCGACTTGTCCGGCTCCCAGAACCACTCGTGTCACGCCACTGCCCTGCTGAAGAACTCATGCCGACTCCCCACTGACCACGACAGCAACTCCAAGTTCTAAGCTTGCTGGGTGACCTCGGGTCAGTTATTCAGCCTCTGGAAGGTCCAGTTTTTGCAAATATAAAAAGATTTTATCTAATCATTTTAGAAGTCTTTGAAAGTCACAAGCACTGTGGTCAGCTCTGTCGCTGTCCTTGTGCTGAGACCTCCACGTCCCACGGTGTCCAGCTCCTTACTGCCTCCCAGTGTCCCTCCCCACACCCCGCTGGAGGCGGTGGCCTGCCGGGCCCACGGTACCCCAGACCGCACTGCTGCCTGCTCTCCCGTGCCCGCTCCCGTGTGCCCCTCCGGGTTATTTTAGTCCCACCAGCTTCACAGCACTCAGGCAGTTTCACCTCCCACTTGAGACTTCTCCAGCCCACACCCACCCCTCAGCTCTCGGAACCCTGTTGCCTCCATTACAGCTCCTGGCACCTATTTTGGTGTTTAATTCTCCTGCAGTGATTTTATGCAGATTTATTCTCGCTCCCCAGAGGGCTCCTCACTTTTGGCTTAGTATCTGCCAGCCAGGCTCAGCCCGACTCGATTCTTTCAAAGGTGCTCAGACAGTTAACTGACGACAGCAAAAGTGCAAATTGATGAAGATGGTGATTGATGATAAAGTCCTAAAAATCTACAGGATGAAGGTAAAATTCTGGGAGAGTACAATTCCTGAAGCCCTACAGAAAACCCTGTACCTGTGCTGGCTGCTCAAGGCGGGAACTGAGAGGCAGAGTGTAAATTGCACAGAGGAAGCGGTGGGGATCGAGGTGTGGGATTCAGCAGCCAGGGCGGCCCCAGAGCTCCCGGCTCGTTGACATCCAAGCAGGGGCCCAAGGACAGTCCCTCTCCTGCCACATCAACAGTTTGAAGAACCTAGGCCACTAGAAGTGCTACAATATCCTCTCCACTCCTAACCAGAAAGAGCAGTTCTGGAACGCAGGGGAGGGAAGGTCAGCCTCCAGGAAGGGCCCAGTGCTGCCTGACCAGATTTGCTCTTTTCAGGAGGAAAAAGGTATTTCTGTCTCTCACAGTGAGCATGCCCAGCCCTCAGACTTGGCTTTGCATTGACAGGCCTGCCATGGGCTCTTTGCTAACATGACAAGTTTTTATTCCCAAGCATGACAGGCTCCTGGGGGAATTTCTGACCCATTCGAAGAGAATGAAATTCTAGCCAAAAAAATGTATTTTATGAGATAGTCATTTCTTGCCAACCTTCTTTTGCCAGTTGCAGTTTTAAGATAATCCTATTCCCACCTTATAAGCAGAAATATTTAGAGCAGGAATCTGTTGATTGTTGAACCCATTTTAGAATTTAACCAGAAGCCCGATTTGGCCCGGCCCTTCCCAGGGCTATACAGTCCCACAGGAGGAGTGAAAGCCTCGACTCTGGCCTCAGACTCAGGACAGAATTCAAATCTTCTGTAATAGCTGAATGACCTTGGTAAAACACTAAGATTTAGGGTAGTTTGCTGTGCAGCAAAAGAGAGCTAGGATGTAGAAGACAACAAAATCAAAACTTAATCCTTGAAAAATATTAACAAAGCCAACATATGTCCAATAGAATGAATCAAAGGAAAGAGGGGCTTGGAATGTAGCTTAGTGGTACAAGGCCCTGGCCTTTATCTCCAGCACTGCTCAGAGAAAAAGAAAATTGGGACTAAATGTAGTGGCTCACATCTGTAACTCTAGCACTTGGGAGGCTGAGGCAGGAAGAACACCATGAGTATGAGGTCAGCCTGTGCTATATAATGAGTTCAAGGCCAGAATGAACTACATAGAAAGGTCTGTGTCTCAAAAAATTTAAAAACCAAAAACTAAAAGGAAGGTAGAAGAGTCCCAAATGACTGGCACCAGAAAAAAGGACGGCATAATTACAGAGGCTGCAGTGTTGAAAAGAAAATCGAACATTTATGTGAAAAAACAAAATCTTATTTAAAACGGCCACATTCCTAGAATTAAAAATTTTATAAAACTTATTTAAAAAGAAAAAAATCTAATTCTCTGACCCTTAAAGAAATTGAATCATCTCAAAAAAACTAACAAAATATTCTAGTCCTAGATGGCTTCATTGATGAGTTTTACAATCATCTAGTTCTAGATGGCTTCATTGATGAGTTTTTCCCACAAAAGGGAAAAAAATTCCGCTCATACTATAAACTATTCCAAAAAACAAACACTCCCAAATTCTTTTTGAAAATTTGTAACAGTATCAAAACCCAGAAAAGACAGAATAAAAGAGATAACAGTTCAGTGTCATTCATGAACACATAGAAAATAAAAGCTTAAACAAATGTTAAGCCAAGTCCAGCAATGGTTGGATGGTTTACTATTATCAAATCTATTAATTCAACACCATAATAAATCTAAAGGCAAAGAATCACATGGTCATTGTCATAAATGCTGAAATACCTCTAACAGAATTTAACATTAATTCTTGATTAATATACTCAGTAAAACAAACTTAAACACACATTTTTAATGTGGATACACACCTCTGTATGCCCATATGTATCATTCCCCAGGCCACCAGCTAACTCAGTGGGGAGCATTTCTTTCCCACTGCTTTTTGGAACTCTGCCAACACACAGTCAAACATATGAAAAGATATTCAACTTCTTTTATAACAAATCAAAATGAAAATGCCATTTCCTACCAGTGACATTTGCAAAAATTCAAGCTGTCAAACTGTAAAATATGCATGCGTGTGCACGTGTGTGTGTGCATGTGCGCACACACATACAAATAATATACATTTTCGAAAAGAAATAGGATACGAATCTATTGCAATGATTACACTCAGGATGGGAGAGACGAAGGGACACAGAGGAAGGGGACAGGAATCAGAATCCATCTTCTCTTACACTTTTGGCTCTTGAAATGTATTAACATTTTACAGACAAAAACAAAATAAAAATCAACAACATAAAACTGAATATAAACTGACTTGTCAGTTACCTAATTACAAAAGAGAGAACCAAAGAAAAAAGAATTGAACTAACTGAACATATTGGTTTAATTATATACCCCAAGTGGGCTCCATTCTAAGGACAAACAAAATTCAAACTTCGTTTTCATTGCAGTTTCGATATTTTGTATTATAGGAGTTGGCCAACAAATTTATTGATGCATTTGTAATCATTTGAACTGTAGGAGAGGACAATACAAACACAATGAGATTAAAAAGCCTAATTCTAACAAAAAGTAAAGATATCTACATACATTTATTGTTTAAGGGCACTATAAGTCTTAGTTCTTCCAGCAAGAAGGCCTAGACATCCTAAGTCCCCAGCAGAAATATTCCTAGCACCCAGACCTTGGTCCTAAATATAACATCCCTTACCAATTGGCACTTTGAAGAATCAGCTAATTCCAGGAATCAGACAGAGGAAATCTGAGTTTAGCCTGGAATATGCTGTGCTGGGAAATTCGAACATGACTGAAAACTACTGGGGACAGAGGTATTATCTTGAAACACTTCATTGGCCTAATCTAAAAAATATGGGCATTGATATGAAAAATGGTGGGACTAGAATACAACACACCAATTGGTAAGAATGGATGTCAATTTTATATGGAAAAAATAGGACATAAAAGGATAGGGAGCGTTCAATTAAATATTTCTATGTTGGGAGAGAGGAGACTCTCTCAGATGGAGCAAAGTTGCTGACAATAGAAGGCAGAAGGAATGACAAACAACCACCATGGGGTGAACCATGTAAGGATCACCAAGGGATGCAAAAACCAAGAAAAAGGGCAGTCACGTGGTCTCACAATGTCTCTTTGGAAGCAATTTACAAATCACAGCAGGAAAGTAACTTTACAAGGGAGAAATCCGCCAGATGTCACTGATACCAAATCATCAAACTGCACATCACCTGTGTTGGCCAACATGTTGCTGCCAATGTGATGTACGTTGTATCTCTGCTGAATTTAATCTGATGTCAGCAATAAAATAATTTGGATGAATCCGAACTGAGGCACATACACACACATGCACACGCGCACACACACACACGTGCACATACACACACACCCTAGCCCAGTGATGCAACCATCTCACTAATGCAAAAGAACAAATGAAAAAGCTAAAAAACTATTCTAGATTTGAAGAGATAGAAGAGACAGGACAAGTAAATGAAATGTGCAGTTTTCTAATGAACCTACAGTAGAAAGCAGCAACTGAAAAAGAATAAAGTCATTTTTACATTATAATCTGTTATCAGATTAAAGTAAATCACATAATCACTTTAAAACATGCAGGAAAAGGACTAGATACAGTTCAACATCCACTTACAATTTTTTAAAGTTTCTTTCCAAATAAGGAAAATGAAAGGACTTAGTTTCGGAAGGAGTACAGCTCGAGTATCCCTTATTGAAATGCCATGTAAAGTTAACTCCCTGCTGTGATTTGTAAATTACTTCCAAAGAGGCTGGGGATTTAGCTCAGTGGTTCCAGCACCTGTCTTGCAAGCGCTAGGACCTGGGTTTGATTCCTCAGGAACCATATACAATATTGGGTGTGGAGACTCATGCTCAGCAGCAATCAGTACCACAAACCACAGTGCCGGGCGTGGTGGCTGATGCCTGTAATCCCAGCACTCAGGAGGCAGAGGCAGAAGGATTGCTGTGATGTGAGTTTGAGGCTGAGCTCAGGGCCAGCCTGAACCACAAAGCGAGACCCTGTCTCAAAAAAAAATTACTTCCAAAGAGGCACTGTGAGCCAGAGGGTGTCAGATTTCATGAAAAAGCTTTTATTTTTAACATTTCAAACTTGGTTTTCAGATAAGGGATGCCTAACCTGTGTGTACAAGAAAGCCTATATAGTAAATGCCATACTGACTATTGAACAATGAGACACTTTTCTTTTGAACTTCAGAGTAAGAATGCCTCCAGCCATCACTTCCATGATAAACTGGAGAACTGGCATCAGCCATCATAGTGAAAGCACAAAAATAATTAAGATGTAAACTGGTTCAAAAGGAAGCAGCGATACCATTACTATCAACAGGACTGTGTGTACAGAAACTCTCAAAGAATATACATGTAAGAGCTGGGGGTTTAGCTCAGTGGAACAGTACCTGCCTCGAAAACACAGCATCCTGAGTTTGGTCTCCAGTACCCTCGCAAAAAAGAATATACATAAATATTACAATTTCTAAGACCTTAGCTGAGTTCAAAAATCAATATGTAAAAACCAATTTTTTAATGTGTATGTACTTCTAACAAACCTTTTCAAATTAAAAATTTAAAACTCCATCTGCCACACAAGAAAATATTTACCTACTTCACATAGGACCCCTCAACTGACAATGTCTATTTTCCCCAACTTGCTTCATAGAATTCAAAGCCATCACTATTAAGATCCCAACAGGTTTTCTTTGTTAGATATTGACAAGTGGATAAATAGAGAGCCTCATCTTGTCAAAGAGAACTACCTGTGAGGCTACAGAAGGAGGCTGGTTATCAGCACAGGAAGGCACAAGTGGATTCAGATGAAGGTGTGCAGGGACACGCGAGGCTCTTAGAGCAGCGGAGAACCACTGACTTGTTCATAATCACTGCTGAGACAACAGAGTATCTGCATAAAACGTAGAGTTGGGTTCCTCTTTTATACTGTTCACAAAAAACCAATGCCTCACACATTGGGATTGACCGAAATGTGAACAGCAAATGTGCAAAGCTTTTAGAAGGAAATGTAGGACATCTTTTAGGTATGCCAGGAGACAGAAATGCAGAAGGACTAATAAGGTATAAAAGGTAGGAGAGGACTAAGTTAGACACAGGGCACAACCTATGTGGAAAAAGGTTTAAGATGCATGGATTTAGGAATAGAGACAGAATATACAAAGGACAAGGGCCAGACCACAGGTGACATTAGAACTCTGCCTGGCCATCTGTAGCGATGGGCCAGAGAGTCAGACCACAGTTCTGCAGCCATCAAGCTAAATGATCAGGACTTTGCTAACACCGCCACATTCTGGGGTTTCACCCCTGCTTCTAACTTGGGGCAACAACAGAAAGCAAATGCGCTCCCCAAGCGAGTCACTGAAGAGTCCCTGCTTCTGCACAGCTAGCTGGTCTCTGGCTTTGAAGCACATTGGCACAGGTGAGTCCGAAGTCAGTGGGGAGAGACCAGCCACAGAAAAACTAGGAAATTCACTTAAACGGGCACTTTGTCAAAGAGCAATTCAAATGATCAACTTGAAAAACACCTCAGCCTCATTAACAATCAGGAAGACACACTAACCTGTGCAGTAGGCATAGCCGGCATGATCCGTCTCTCCAGGTTCACCGAGGTCACGGCCTCCACCTGGTGAGCAGCAGGCCTGGCGGAGGGGGCAGGCCAGACCTCTGCCCACACTTCACCTGAGCCTCTGCCTGTCTAGTCCAGGCCTCCTTGGAGAGGGTGAGAGGTCACGCCCAAGGCCTTTCACAGTTTAAAAGTTTCTGCCTTCCTAAGCCATGGGAGAAGCAGGCAAGGTACAGAGGGGCAGAGGGAGGTTGGCTGAGGGCATCTGCTCCCCCTCACGGCTGGGGGACCGGGGAGTGTGCAAGGTTGGGGTGAGCCCGGCAGTTCAATCCACGCACAGTAGGCTGTCTCACCAAACTGAGGAGTGTGGGAAGTTTTTTAGAATGTGCCATCCTAAAACCTTTTTCTGTCCTTTCGGCAAACAGCAAAGCCCATAAATACTAATAGTAACCATCAACGGGTGTTTAATAGGGATTTTTTTATAAAGATAATAACAATCTAGGTCCAGAGAGGTAGAATTTTCCCAAAGCCACACAGTACAAAGAACTACAGTACAGATCTTTTGACTCCACACCCGAACTCTTCTCCCCCCATATGCTACAGCCCGTGTGCTCACCTCCCCCAACTTGCCCTCGCCCTACACCTTGGGGCCCTCAGACCTCGGTCACTCTGCCTCCCATTGAGCAAAAGCATATTTACCTTGTCCCAGCAGCAGCGGCAGTGATGGCAGTAGCCCCAAGAGACAAACACTCAGCCGGAGTCCCAGCTCCATTCTGGATGATCGGCGCCCTGCGGCGAGCGTGGGACGAGGCTCCCTCCACGGATGGATGGGCTAGCACGCCTTCTGCTTTTATCTCCTCCGAGACTGATAGCACACCTGTCATAAATTTTACTGTGTTCACCTTTGAAAGGGGGCAGTGGCTGGCTGTAAACGATAAATATTAACATTTAGGCAGAAGAATCAAAATGGGTAGCACGTTCTGGGTGTAGACACCAGGGGACCAGGTCCACACAGTGGTCTTTACCCGCCACGGTTGGGGTGAGGGAATCACTGGGGGACAGAGGCTGCTCCTCTGAGAGGAGCGCTGCTGGCAATCGCAGCCCTGGGCTGGAACTGCAAACCCACCGCAGCTGTGGGCTCTTGGGCACATCTCTTTACGGGGCCTCCTCTGACTCAGCTGGAAGCCAGAAGCTAAAAGACATGGGAGCAAAAGCTTTGTCACCACTGTAACTTATAAAGTGCCTTGGGGGAGTTTTCAGCCTGAAGCATGTCCCCACCGTGTCTCGGGAGTGCCACTGGGTCCCGGACCCGCATCAGGCAGGGAGGCTTGTTTCTGTCTCCCCGCCCCAAGCCCACAGGGTGGCCAGAAGTGCAGGGTCGAAGCACACCACGCCCTGATTGTCTGTGTGTTGAATGGAGAGACGCAAGCAGAGACGTGAGCCGTGCAGCCGAGCTGACACACTCAGCAGCTTCCTTCCCGGCACGTGAAGTTGGGAGGGCCGGGGCCGGGCCAGCTCGAAACCAAGCAGCCTGGACTGTGAAGACCAGGTAACAAAATGCTCTAGAGGGTGAAATTTATAATTTTTCCCCAAAAAACCAAGGAACATTGCCTTGGTTAATACGCACGAACATACTGAGGTTGTACTTGTCTTTGGCCTCCCTTACGGCAGCAGCCATAGTGAAAGCCTGACTTCGGGATCTGCCTGGGAGTCCCCAGCTGGCTTCCGCCACCCAGGGAAGATTTCGATCTCCTGGCTACTCAGGATATTTTCCAATTGCTTTTAAAATGAAAGTTGTAGCTCTGTTGTCTTAAGTCTGAAGTGGAGTCTGAGTGGGCAGCTTTTTATGCAGACTCCTGATTTTACAATGTTGTCTTCTTTAACTACTGAGAAAAATGGGACACATGCGACCACAGCTGTAGCCATAGCAAAAGCTCAGCCTCAGCCCTGGTACTGTAGGGGAGTCTTGGGCCATGCAAGCAGGCCAGCGGCTGGTCCCGGAATCCGGACGAGGATGATACAGAAAACAAAGGAGAAGATGTACCCAAGGCCAAGGTCTGCAGAGGCCACCTGAGCACAGACACTTCTGAGCACCTGGACGCTCATCAGCTTCAGTAAATAGTCCACCTGGTCAATGCGCAACACAAGCTGCCGTCCACCGTGAAGGACGTCGGCATCCACCCAGCCCGCAGGGTCACAGAGGCATTTCATTACAGGCCCCAGCTGCCCTTTAGGGAGAAACGTTTGAGCCAGAGCCCACATCAAGGATTCCTCACCCACTGTGGGCCACAGGGACTGCAGCATTTCCCAGGCACTCAGCCAGGTGCCAGGGTGCACCCTTTACGCACTACCCTGACTGGCACCTGCTGCCTCTGTCCTCTACGAGCAACGGGGAAGACATGGTGGAAAAGTCACCTAAGCCAGAGGTGCATCCCGTCACTCGTCTGTGAACCTTTGTTTTCTGAGTTTTACTATAAAATGTGTTAAAGGGACAGGTCCTGGACTTTGAGAACAATAAAAAAATAGTTTGCTAAAGACACAGCTGATCCTGACTCCTTGGACTAGACAGTGGCCAGAAGTGATGTCTGTGAGTGGCTCCGAGCTGTGGGTAGAAGACAGTTTTTAATGGTTGTGATGGAGCATAAATCAGGTGTCCTCTTCCCTGGTGTCTGGGTGAGCTGTAACAAGCAGGCATCAATAGTCTGTCACAGGGGACCAGTACCCATGGGCCTGTTTTCGGGAACAAGGGCCTAAGCACACACATGACCAAAACTGTGTCCAAAACTTGCAACAGGACTGACTCAATTACACGTGGCAGAGGCTTTGCTTACAATCAAGATACTGAAGACAAGGAGAGCTTCATTAGGAGTGAAGAAATAAGATGAAATGAAGAAGAGACTAACAATCTAGTTTCAAGGGCAAAAACATTACAATGGTGAGTATCACATCCTTAATAAATAATAAGAGAAAGACCAAGAAGTGAATCCAAGTAGAGGGAATGGACACTTGCTGGGAGAGGGGCCTGGCCTGGCCGGCCCTTGGCCATGTCACCAGCAGCCAGCCAGTGCCTGGCTCCTCAGGTGTCCATTAGCACTGGAGGAATAAATTAATGAAATAAAGCCAGGATAAAAAAAAAAAGAGAGAGAGAGCAAGATTTCCATGGAAAACATCACCCCAAAGAACAGATAAGAAAAGGTAAAAGAATGATAAATCCTGTTTTATGACAGAGAACTGAGGAAAATGAGAGCACTTTTCCCCAGCAGCATGAAGCATGATGGGAACAACGGAAAGCAGTAAGGATCATAGGTCATAGCTCTTCCCAGAGGTCACACCATTATTATTTCCCATGGCAGCTTCAACTCTGGCTGAAAGTTGGAACCATGTGAGGATTGTTTTAGAAAGTACCTGTGCCCGGGGTTTACCCTCAACTTCTGATTTGGTTAGTCTAAACTGTGACTTGGGCATCAGGCCCCTGTTTTTGTCTTGTTTTCATGTGGGGTGCTGAGGAGGGAACCCAGACGTGTTATGCAAGTGCTCTGCTCCTGAGCTACACCTCCAGCCCCACTGGTTGGTTGTAAGGATTCAAATGTGTGGCCAAGGCTGATTCATGGCTCCCAGGAGCCGGAGCTCTCAGGGAACCACTGGGCATCCAGCACGCAGGAACAAAGAGCACTAGATCAGACAGGCCAACAGGCCACCCAAGCCCAGGACAGGCTGCTGACAGCTGACACACTGGGCCAAGCCGGTGGGCCCTCCAGGGAGGAAACCCACAGAATGGGTAGGTGAGAGGTCAGAGCAGAAGAGAAAAGAGCCAGATGCCGATGCCTAGAGAGCCCGTCATGGAGCCTCAGGATGTAGGGGCTGCAGTGCTAGATCCAGTGTGTGACTGTGACCACTGGCAGTTACTCCCTCCGCCCGTGCCCAGATTTCCTGCAGGCTATCCTCTCTCCCAGACTTCCCACCCTCTCCAGACTCTGAGGGCTCCCAGGCCCCAACACCCTGCGAACACTGAGTAAGGACTGAGCTGTGCTTCTCAACCTGTAGTCCATTCAGCATGGGAGGACAGGCTACTTATACAGCATAGAGGACGAGCAGAAGGGACAGTCTCTGGTCTGGGATGTCTTGACCCCCTCCTAGCAGCCCTGAAGGCGTACAGGAGTCAGTGTCTTTGCCCATCTGCTAAAGATGCCCATTAATCTACCAATTCTAGGCTCAGGTCTAACTAGCATGTTCTGAGCACATACCAGGTTCCAGGCATCTTGCTCTTCAAGTTCATAAATATTGCTGTTTCTAATACCATCAGTTTTATATCCTGAACCACCTGCATTCTTCAAAGGGTTAAAAGTTCTGACTAATGTCACTCAATTAGGAAGTTTAAAAGGAGGCTCCAGTGCAAGCCTCTTCCTCCATATCCACTCGCTTCCCCCGCATGACCAGGAGATGCACCTGGAGGGACGGCTTTAGTCACCCTCCAGCGGGAGGCCCGGTAGGCTCTGGACCTCCAGCTGGCAGAGCAGAGTCACAGGGCCACTTCCCCTCTGCAGGCCCTGGGTCCGCAGGTCCATCCAGCTGACCACTACACACCCCGGCGTGGGCACTGGGCGCCCAGGGCAGAAATGCCACTTCCATAGCAAGACTGGAGGACTGCACCCTTGGGACCATCCCAGAAGGACCAGGGAATTAAGCAGGATTCTCAGACCCACCCACCCACGCTATGTTCCTCCTTTTCCTCTTCTTGGGGACAATCCCACCCAATGGCAGAAAAGCAAAAGGTACCAGGTCAGAACTGGCTGGAGACAGCCCAGCTGGACTGTAGCAGTTCCCACGTTCAGTCCTGCTCTGCTCTCTACTATATAGAGGAAGAAACTGAGGCACAGAGCAAGCTTGGGCCTGGCCGGGATGCTCTGATCTGAGTCCAGTGCGCTTTCCCACTCACTGTGCAGACCTGGACCACCAAGACCGCTGCTGCAGAGGTTCTTCTAGTGCAGCTTTTTGGAAGAGAAACTTCCAACCAGGAAGGCTTAACTTGCCCACAGCTGCTTAGCTACTAAAGGCAGAGCCCAGAGCCCCTTTCTCTCCACCTTGCCCAGCAGTGGCCGTGTGGACACCGGCACAACCTGCACCCGGCTCATGTCCTTCCTGATGCAGGGGTCTCTCAGAGATAGGCTTGTCTGCCTGGAGGGAAGCGCACACAGAAGTTCTCTGGATCTTCTGGAGCTAACACCCTGGGCCAGGCACTCCTAGAAGCAGGCCAGAGGAGGGGAATGTGTGGAATCTGCTCCTCTGTGCCCCGGGAGGGCCCACAGGTACGTGTGCCAAGGGGCCGATCCTTCCCTTCCCCTCTGCGTCCCATGTATGCGAGCTGTGATCTGTCCGTCAAAGCCAAAGGGAGTAAGCATGACTCCCAGCTTCCCCTGAGACCTCAGATGCTGCTGTCTGTGCTGAGAGGGCCCTGGCTCCCATAACCCCAAGCAAGCATCGCTCTTCAGCCCCTCCTGCCTGCTTGGTCTGCATTAAGAATGGACCACCTGCCCGGAAGGCCTCTCCTGGGCTCCGTGTCCAGGGAGGCACGGCACCCGCTCAGGCAAGCACCTCCCAGACATCAGGTCCAAGGAGGGGTGAGAGCTTCGCTAGCTCCAGCAGGGCGGCTTACCAGCGACGGATGTCACTCTGTCCACACCACACAGCCTCTGTGAAGTGCGGCCTCTGGGCCTTTGGCTATAGGACAGGGGATTGCTCAGTGTGGCATCACCAGCTTGGTTCAGGGCTTGGCTGTGACACTACCAGACATTGGCATGTGGGTGGTAATAGCCCTGTCTGCTCTGCCAGCTCTCTCTGGGTCTCCTGTTTACCTCTGATGGCCCCATCTGGGGAGACCACTATGACAGCGGATGGACAGACGGATGGAGAGAAGGAGCAGAGGCAGAGCCAGCCTGTCAGCTCCAAGCCCCGGATGCAGATCATCTGGGGCAGTCAGGTCTGTGCTGAGCTCCAGGCCCTGGACACCCAGGCTCCCTGAGGAGTTGTCCCCTCAGGGTCTGGGCCCAGCTCACTGCTGCCCACGCCTCGCTCCCCGCCAGCAGCTTCGGACTGTTCTTTCTTCCCATGGGGACCCAGGAAAGGCTCCTAACTGGAAGTTTGGCGCTGAAGAGAGTCTGGCAGGGCTGAGGCCCACAGGCCACATTTCCTCCATCTGAACCTATGCAGATTATCACACGGAGACACAGATTATGTGATATGCAGATTATCACACGGAGTGCAGGTGATAAGGCTGGAATTTTAAGCCCTGTTTTTCTGTCCCATTGACCAGTTCTCTTAACCTCAGTCACTTCTTTGCTTTTGTTCCATTGGGTTTGCTCCTGGCCTGACCCGTAGGGGCCTCCGAGACGTGCATGAAAGCAGGAACGGGCAGGGGACCTGGCTCTCCAGGCAGTGGCTGGCACTTCAGTGGTCCCTGTGGGAATCCTGGATGGCTCCTACCTCCCATTCATTATTTTCTTTGCTGCTGGGACAGTCACCTTGGACCAAGTGTCCACTTGTTTCTCTCTGTTGGCATGGAGACCCACGTTTCCGTAATCAGGCTCCAGGCCTCCAGCCTCCAATCCCTCCTCCACCTGCGTGGCCCTGGCCTGTGGCTCCTGTTGCCACCAAGCTACTGAAGTATATGAAGGTCAACAGTTTGCTCAAGCCAGCTCACAACCGAGTCCCAGGCCACATCTCACTTCACATCTCATGGCACCTGACCGCTGCCCTCTGCCCTGTGTGTGGGCAGCTCTGCCCCTGGCCGCCAGGCTGCAGCTTCCTCATTTCTTCTTTCTGGCTTTTTCACCCTCCTTTGCCAGCTCCTCCTCTGCTGCCACAGTTCCTCCAGGCTCTGGCTGGGACCCTCTTCCCTCTACCTCTCTTTCAAGGTGATCCCACTCACACACACACACACACACACACACACACACACACACACACACACACACACAGCTTCATTTAATACCTATGTGTCAATTGTTGTTATATTTCCATTTCCAGCCAGACTTCTCTCCTCATTCCCTGACTCTGTATCCCCACTTTGCTGTTTCATGGGCTCCTCCGGCTCTGGGAGTGAAGAGCTGCCCTTCCCATAGTCCCTTAAGAAGGTGGCAGTGGGGCCGCAGATAGACAGGAGTGCCCCTCTCCTTGGCTCCAAGAAGTCTCCAGTGGCTGAGTCCCATCAGTTTTACATGCTAAACCAGCTCACAGAACCCCTCCAGGGTCTCCATCTCCATTGCTGCCCCTGGAATGGCCAAACAGATGCTCTAACTCTCCCCTGGCTTATTCCAATTTATTATGCTATGCATAGTGGCCTGAAAGATCTTTTCAGTACACTGACTTGATGTCGCACCCTAACCTCAAACCTTTTTTTTTTTTTTTTTCTAACCTCAAACCTTTGACAGCTTCCCACCGCCTCATAGACAAAGATCAGAGTTCTTAGTGTGGCTACAAGGCCCTGCACTCCCTCCGATCTCAAGCTACTAAAGGCAGAGCCCAGAGCCCTCCACCTCCAACCTCTCCTTTCTTTCTCCTTGTCTTTCCTCTGGGCTCCTGCACGTTCTTGAACTTGTTGTTGCTTGTTCAGACTCAGTTCTATCTGATTTTAAACTCCAGGAGGGAAAGGACCACTGTGCTCTGCGATGTCCATGACCTTTAGTACAGGGCCTGACATGAATGTATGGTCCGCATGGATGTACTTTGTTAGGGCCAAAAAATTAGCCAACTGGGGCTTCATCCTTGGCTGAAAAGGAGGTACCCACATTCTCTTCATTTCCATAACTGCTTGCACAGTTCCTTTATCTTTGTAACCACTTGTACCCAACTGGAAATCACACTCCAGAGAATAAAGTGATTACATGGCTGCACATGGGAAGAGGGCTATACTAAGCCACTGCCTGGCCCAATGTGTCCTTTACCCTGTAAATATGAGAAATCTCTTTAAAAACTTAAAAATATCCTGGTCTGGTAAAATATATAAAATATGGATAATGAACCAATCAAAAACTGTCAAATATTCCAGGTCAATTAGTGTCTCCTTGCTTCCAAAGTTCCCACCCTAATAGGATATTACCAGTCAGGGATAGTGTTCTCTCTCTGTCTCTCTCTCTCTCTCTCTCTCTCATATTCCCTGGCTGTAAAAAAAAGTGACTTAGATGGTTCCCTTGTGGCTGCAGGTTTATAAATAAACAACCCTTGCTATTTTTGTCTTGGTGTTGGTTTTGTTTTTTACTGTAATCTTGGATCTGTGACTTGGGTCTGACCTGACTTGCTTGCTCCTATGGGTCTCGGCTCTTGACTCCATGTGGAGGCAGCAAGACCTCTTGAGCCTCCTGCCTGTGGAATATCTGCTCCTGCCCACTGCGAGGCTGCCCAGCGCCTCAACCCTACTCTGTGGATGTCTTATTTATTTGTCAAATCTGGGGGTTTCCATTTGGTCCGTGTCACCCTTGAGAGTGGGGCTCTGGGTGAATCACTTCTACCCAGCCCTCATTTTATCCTGTGTCCTTACCTGCTATTTGCCATGAGAAGGGGGAAGGTGGAGTGGGACCTGGGCTCAGTTGCTTGCAGTTAGCTGAGCCAGACCAGCTTCCCCTGGGACACGTGTGACTGAGGGTCATGAGGAATTCACCTCACCTCCCAAATATTTGTCCTGAGAAGATGGCTTCAATCCAGACAGATGGTGCTTTCTGGGGTACTCTGCAATCTGGGACTCAGATCATTGAGTCTGTGTTTGGAGCTGCCTGACCATCATGTTGAAGGCTCAGTCATACAAACATTGCAAACCTGCTCAGCATGATCATGAATCTCCCCTTCATGTGTTAAATAGTCTTGGTCTACAGCTTGGCACTATGGGCAAGTGGTAGAAACAAAGACAAGGCCCTAGTGGACAGTCTCCTTGCCATCAAGGCTGGGCACTTGAGGGGCTTAGTGGAGCCCAGCCACATCTTCTTACTCTTTTTCACTTCTTGACCACAAGTTTGACAGTAGCACCCCTAAAACATGCTCCCAGCCCTGATGTGCTGCCTCATCACATCCTCAAAAGCAGCAGGGCCAGTGACCCAGACTGGCAACTCCAAAACTCTGCCCTGAGTAAACCTAACTCCTAAGCCCTAACTCTAACCCCAATCTTGATTCAAACTGGACAGTGGACAAATAAACCTTCTCTCTTAATAAGTCACCAATGTCAGGTATCTGATACAGTAACAGAAACATGATAACACATCAGCTAGAAACATATTATTTTTCTCTTAGAGAATTACTTATGCGTGTACATGATGTCTAATACACAGAAGATAAGGCTTAGAAGGATGTTAGAAAGTCATCCGTGGTTACTGGATTACCACTAACTGGGGTTGGTGGTCTATAGGGTCTTTGGTCTTACAACTGAGACTGTATATAATTTTTACATGGAGAATGTAATTCAATATTACTTATATAACTAGACAATTTTTTTTTCCCTTTTGCAACCAGGTCTTGCTTTGTAGTTCAGGCTGGCCCTGAGCTCACTATGTAGGCCCGGAAAGCTTGGAACTCAAACAGCAGTCCTCCTGCCTCTGCCTCCTGAGTGCTGGGATTACAGGTGTGAGCCATCACACCCAGCATCGTGGTACGTGGTTACTGGGGATCGAACTCAGGACCTTGCATTTGCAAGGCACACACTGGAACCACTGAGCTAAATCCTCGGCCCCATAAATAGACATTTTTAAGGTAGAAAGAGGAAAACTGAAGCCTTACAGGTGATTGCATAACACATTGAATCATTTGGCTGACACTCAAATTTTGCTAGTTAGGCAATGAGTCATTTATTTTGGGAGCATCAGTTTTTTTCATCTCTAAAATGGGAATCACCAGGTGTGGTGATGCACCTGTAATCCCAGCATTCAGGAAGCTGAAGCAAGAGGATCACTGTGAGTTGGAGGTCAGCCTGAACTGTATATGGGATTCTGCCCCCACAATAGGGTTAACTTCCACTTTGAGAATTATTGAAAGAATGTGATGAGGTAAGACCTTTTATAGGATGAGGTGCCACAAGTCTCAGTTTCATGTCTTCCCCATGGCTTCTATCAACTCTTTTTCCCTGCTTAGTTCCTATTTGCTCCCCTAGCTTCCTCCTGATTTGCCTCATTCTCCGGCTCTAGCTTTTCCCTCGCCCGCCTTTTGTGATGTTCATGGGCAGGAGGACGAAGACTGCTCTTCCTGTTGTCTTGGGCTCTAGGCAGAGTCTGAAGACCTAGAGCAAGTCACTGGGCTCCAGCGTTGCTTCATCATTGACACGGTTGCTGGACTCCTGTGCTGTTTGTGTGGCAGACCATGAAGTCCGCTTCCTGAGGACACCAGAGGGATCTGTCATGGAGATTTCTCAAAAGGAAGTGACCAGTAAGCCATGGAGGAGCCCAAGGGACTTGAGAGTCATCCCCTGAACTCAAGGAGAGCAGGAACCCCCGTAACAGGAAGTGAGGGAGGGGCAGTCTTGGAGGAGCTGGCTGCCAGGTTTGGTGGTGTGAGGATGGGTGGGCAAGAAGGTCCTACTGAGAAGATCCCACGGAGTGAGCCAAGCATGAGCAGACCCGTGTGGCCAGACATGGCATCGTGTGTCTCAGGAAACCCAGAGCAAAACTTTCAGCAACAGGGTGGGTCCAAAGCCACCTCAGAACTCTGGGCAGAACCGGATCTGCAGCCCACCATGCCCCAAAGGCACTGAAGTCAGACTCTGCTGCCCGAAACCACGGTGCCCCTTTGTCCCTGGGCTCTCTCTTCCTGCCTCTCCGTGCTGGGAGCAGTGTGGCTCTCCCAGCAGGTGGAGAGGAGGCAAAAAGAGAAGGCAGAGATGTGGGTGATGTTATTCTGCACTCCCAGCTCCCCAGCCTGGACTGGGTGGGAAGTGTTTCTGATGGAACAGAGCTTGGAGTTTTTGTATCATGCAGGGCCAGATGTCTTATTTCATGGGCGCTGATGGGCGTGCTTTCGGAGGAGGTGGTGATCTGTGTCTCCACCTGTGTCCATGGGTCCAAGTCCTAGGTGTTGGGACACAAACTGAACCAACACCTGGTGTGGAGCCTCGCTGGCGTCATGACACAGTCCAGGTTATCTGACTTGAAACTCCTTTTCCTCGTTTGAAGAATTGAGAACTCAGGAGTTGTGAAAGCTGCACAGCAGAGCCCCCCAGCCCTGTGCCCAGGTGGGCTCCTCCCAGGGCGAGAGGCCCTGCCCCAGCCACACAGTGCACAGCCTAAGGGCGAGGCTTCTCTCTGGGCCCCTCTCTGCTTCTCCAGAAAGCACCCACATGTTCAAAGGCTCCCTGTCATTGTCTCAGAGAGGTGTCTTGGAATAGATGTGACTGAGTTCCAAATGTGGAGTGGTGACTTAAAGAGGACATAAGGGTTGGACTCTTCTTCCCCTGAAACCTCTATCTCTACTTTCTCATAATGCTACAAAATAAAACAGTTCTCCCCCCAATTCTAGGCCAACCTGAGGTCACCTCTCTTCTCGAACTGTCACTGCCACCTCCCTGGAACCTGATGTCCCGTGTCCTCTTGGCCCACCTCCTACCCCTCCTGACACTGGGCTGCAGGTGCGCGTGTGACGAGGTGCGCCTGTCCTGTACGGCATGGATACGGCACCCAGAGGGTCGGCCCCAAGAGAGGCCTGGTGGTCAGCACACGCTTTCGGAGCTACTGCTGCGAGCACACGGCCTTTGACCCCGAGAACCTCTGCTCTAAGCACGTTCATTAACTAGCTTCTCAAATGCATGTCAAGTGACTGTGGAAACGCAAGCACAGACCCTCTCCCGGTCCACTGCTGAGCTCTGTGATGAGCAGGAGCTTGGAGACTTTCAGAAAAGGCCAGATCGCTGCCATGTGGAATGAAGGGGGAGCTGCAGGGACATGCAGAGACCCCCTAGGTCTCGGTAATTCCTGCAGCCCAAGAGAAGCAAGAAGCTGACGAAAGGTTGTCAGTGGAAAACGAGATGCCTCGGGTTCTTAAAAGCTGATGGACGTCGGGAGGTTGGTGAGGAGGTAAGGGGGGCAGTGGGGAGCCCCCCTGGAAGTTGTCGCCCAGGAGACAGAAGAGGCCTGGGGTGGCAGTGGGTGAAGAGGTTCTGGAAGCAATCAGATGGAGCGTAAATGGGAGGACAGATTTCTGGCTGGGCACTGGCACGGGAGCTGGCTCCTGCCCTGAGCAGGTTTACTGGGCTGGGGATGGTCTGAGGAGGCGGTGGAGGGGAAGCACAGTTTTAGTCTCAGCCACCTTGAGTGTGTGATGCCTTTAGGACACGTGCTCAAGAGGCTGCAGAGGTGTGTGGGACGTGAGCCAGAAACTCAGGAGAGAGCTACGGGCTCCTTGGGAGTCCAAGCTGTGCAGCAAAGACGCCAGAGGGGAAGAGAAAGACCAGTAACCGCGGCTGAAGAGCAATCAGGTCAAGGCTGGACAGAGGACTGCAGAGCAGGGAGGGAGGAACTCGCTGCAGGAGTGAAGAGCGCTTCTGGAGAGTGGCCCGGAGAATGGCACAAGTCAAGAAAGTGAGGCCTGAAAAATGGGACTTTAGCAAAGCGGTCCTCAGAAGCTCTGCCTGGCATAGCGCCCACCCAGGCCTCTGTTTACCCGTCAGTACAGCAAGAGACAAGTCCTTCCCAGGGTGACTCATTCCGACAGACATGGTGGAGGCAGTTTCCCTGCCATCCTCCCTGCCATTTCTCCCCTTGAGTGTTTTAGAGTCACACCCCAGAGCCTGGGGCCCAGTGTGGGTAAAAGACACATACTGCTCATTGGATATTCTGTACTTGTAGGCCTTCTGTGAGCCAACCCCACTTTGGTGTCAGTAGGGAAACAAAAAAGACAGGAGATGTGGTGCTGCCCCAAAAGGCCACATCGTCTTGAGCTGAATATTCACAAACACTAAGCAGGTCTAGAAACGTTAACGGAAGAGGCAGGAGTGGAGAAGCACACACAGACCACCCCGGGCAGCGAGGCAGGCAGAGCTGGAGAAGAGGTGGGCTCCAGAACCTGTGCAAGGACAGAGATGGCCGCTGCGAGCAGGCGTGGGCATGGGCTGGCAGGTCCCCTGGGTGAGGCAGGGACTCCCAGGGCCCAGAGGCCGCCATCTGGCTCTGTGGACCCGGGCTGAGGTCATGGCCAGCCTCAGATCCAGTGCCACATGAGACAGATAGCAGGGGCACCCTGGGGAATTGTCCCATCAGCCAGACCAAGATGTAGGGACTCACACTCTCATGGCACAGATAGCCAAAGCTGCGGAAATAGTGCAGACCCTGAACTTGTCGAAGACCCGGCCCCTTCATACGCCTGATCAAAGCAACTGAGAGTCACTTCTTACCTTCACCAAAGTGCGAGGCCCTGTCTTCCTCTACCTGCCTCCCTGGTGACCAGCCTCCCAGTATCCTGGTGGTAGACGCTGCTGGCTTCCGCTGAGGAACACCTGCTGTGTCTTCAGCTAGGACACACTCCTCTGGAGCGCTGGTCTCCAAGAACACGCCGCTGCCCACAGAAGGGAGGTAACACGTGCCCTCCCACACTTCCCATGTGCCCCGCTGCCTGCGTCCCTTCCATGGGCTTCTGCCCTTCCCTGTCATGACTTCCTATCTCTGTCGTGGGCGCCCCCTGTGCACAGCCAGCTGAGGCCCAGCCACCTCACCCTGTGATTCCTTTGGCCCCAAACCTTCATCTGGCCTCAGCTTGGAAGACTCCCCTGGTGCTGCACACAGTGCACCGTCACTCTGTGCCTGTGGCTGTGCC
>PVIR01015658.1:0-38174 GCA_004026965.1 Petromus typicus
GGGAGGAGACTGCATCCTTGTCCTGGGCTGGAAGGGGCCGCAAGAGCATCTCCATGGTGGTGTCAGGCCTGAGCTCCAAGGAATCGGTGAGTGTGTTGCCACAGCTCTGGGTGGCCAGCCTCACGCCCTGCTGCAGTGTCACTGAAGTGCCACAGGGAAAAAGCTAAGAATTAAGCGTGACTGTCCCGCCTCATTTCTGTCCCTCACGGGCTGGGGATGTAGCTCAGTGGTTTCCTGCCTGCCTGGCAAGCACAAAGTCCTGAGTTGGATTCCTGCAAATAAAGATTATCATTTCTGTTCCTAATTTCTGAAAATTCATATCTAAGTAAACTGGGGTTTTTAAAATATTTATTGGAGATAAATATTGGCAGAAAAGGTACCCATTGGCATAGGATATAAAGTTTTTGGGTTAGAATGAGATCTTTTTCTCTGCTAATGAAACTGAAGCTGGCTTCCTCCCCAGCGCTGTGGTTTTCCCTCTGCTTCACATGGGATGGTCACCCAGTGAGTGCAGCTAAATGAAGGTGCTTCCAGAAATGCAGACAGTGCCTTTCTCAGTGAGCGCTGGGCTTTGTCCTGGCTGTGAAGTGGCTGCAGGGTAGCTAGCCCTGTTGCTGCTGCCCCGCAAGACCTCTTGGCATCTCCTTGGGCCCCTTGTGTGAAGGACGGGGCTTGTCGCACCACGTGGAAAGCACCCCATGTTCAAAGTACAGAAGCCCTCCTTCTCCTGGGGCTGCTTGGAGTTTCAGGTGTCCGAGAGTTTCCCGCCATGTCATTCACTGCTGGTGTCGCTTCATAACGAAGCGATGGAGCATGTGGCACATCAGACCACCAAGAGCGGGGTCCTCAGTGGGTGTCTGTGCTCCACTCGGGGAAGGACGGCCCATGCGGGAGCATGTCTTTGGGTTCAGGCTGCTCCTCAGCCTGACTCACTGTGAGCAGCGTCTTGGCATTGCCGTGGCCAACGTGTCCCTCAACAGGAAGACCAAACAAGACCCTGGCAACTGTCCTCACCCACAGTCTGGGGCCAGATACCTAGTCTGTGTGACACTGTGCGCTGCCTGCCTGCGTGGCATGGTTTCCTAGGAATCTGGGGGTTGAACACTCCTTACTGCTCAGCTTGTCAGAGATGGCTGAGGTGACCTTCTCTCTCTCCTTTGGGCCACATGGCACTGCAGATTAGAGTCCAGTGGCTTGGCTCTGTGGTGTTTAAACAGGCCAGAGGGTGCCAGAGCTGTTCAGGGCTGCCAAAGTGTATAGATTTATGACGAGAGCTGAGGGCTGTGTTACGTGTGATTAATTCTGAAGCGCCTACTAAGATGATCATTTCAGCAATTGCTCTGCTAACTGAGCGCTGTTTCTGGGTGAGATTCCAGCTGTCAATCAGTTCACAACTGCTAATGGCCCTGGCTGAGCAGAGGAGGCCAGGGGCCATTCCTCAGCTTCTCTTCGCTGCTCTCTGCAGGGCTGCACGGTGTCGGTGTCACCAGGAAGCCCGGCGCGCCAGTGAGGGTGTCATGGCTGGCAGCCAGAGTCCCAGAAACAGTTTTTCACTGAGCCGGAGCCACCAGCTGTGTGGCCCTGGCCATAACGGACCCGGTTCATTTCTTCCCGCATCTCTGGTCACAGTCAGAGGCCCGAGATTTCCTCGGGAGCAGCCATCTCTGCAGCCCTTCTGCTTGAGGCAGAATCCATAGTTGGGGCGCTGCCTTTAGAAGCCTCTTCATTTGAGTGTTGTGTAACTAAGGGTTAAATCTTGGTTTTAAGGCATATAACTTTTCTCCCCTCTCAGTATTAATTTTCTGTAAAGACAAGTTACCTCTCAACTCATAAGTGTAGGCTGAAAAGCCTAAATGATGGTCGAGCAGGACTACAATTGTCTTAGGGAACAATATGGTATCTGCTATAGAGACAGAGTGCTTTGAATATGTGACCGTGTCTGCGAGCTCTGTATGGACTATACTTGGACTTATCTGTCACTTTTGTTAAGTTATCCATTTTTGGACTTCAAGTCTTAAGAAAACCGATGTACCTTTTCTGTGAAAAATGGAGACCCGGAGTTAGGATAACTCTAACCAGGGACAGTGAACCTTTTAGAGCTTTCTAGAATAACAAAAGCCTACTGTGGCATATGTGCCATAGGTTCGCCACTACTGCTCTGAGCTGTTTTTTATTATGATGTAATATTGGGCTTGGTTTCAGATGCTTGTACAGAAGTTTGCCAGAAAATACCGCCTGTCATTGACCGGGCTGATCACTGAGGAGACCACACACGTGGTTATGAAGACAGGTAAACCCGAGAGCCTTGCTGGCCATGTCTTAGCCGGCAGCCAACCCCCCAGGCATGCCTTGCCCGCTCTGGGATGTCTCTGTACTTCTGGTCACGTCTCCCTCCTCCACTCGGCCTCCCCTGTGGAAAGGTCAAACACAGGGTCAGAGGGTGACACTCTTGGAACCAGGTGCCAGAGCCAGGGACACGACCCGTTTACTGTGGAGACAACTGTCATTAAAGCTGAATGTATTTTAAGCTATTGGTTTGAGTCAAAGCTGATGGAAGATGAAACAAAAGCTGTAAAATGTGAATTTAACTTAAAGTAGTTCAATCTTTAAACTCAAAGGCAATATAACATTCACTACTTCTGACTGAAAATGAGCTAACATTTCTAAGCTTAAAGTATATTATTAACTCAGCTTTTGTAGTGTTTAAACAAGCTTCACACTTTGTTAGGGGTTTGCCGTGAGTGTCTCCACTGCTGTGCGTGTGCATGGCCTGCCCCTTGGGTCTAGTGAAATACATTTCTCCTCTTCAGGACCAAATGGTCTGTTTTCCGAGTGCCGTGTCTCCAGAGGGCCTTTGACACACCAGGAAGAAGCAGAATGACTGCCGCTCCTGCACACTGAGGAGCCGCGTGTTAGGAGAGAGAGAGAGAGAGAAGGATTGTGTTTTCAGGGGCAGCCAAGGGTCGGGCGCAGGAGACCTGGGGTGAAGGTGGGTCATGTCAGCAGGCCGGGCTGGGCTTTAGTAGTTTTCTTTGCTCACCTGCTAGCACCCAGCGGAGCAGGCCGTCCCCTCCTCGGCAGTGTCTGCCGTGGCTTGGGCAGTGCTGGGCTCTGTAGCCGCCTGTGACCTCCAGGAGACGGGGTGGGGGTTGTGCTCTGCGTTCTCCTTTGCATCGGCCCCTCTGAGCCTCCAGAGAGCCACAGCACAGGCTCTGTCCTCAGCCCCAGCCCTCTGCCTTGGACACCAGGCTGGGGAGCCACAGTCCACGTGGATGCTGAGAGCAAAAGGCCGTGGCGTGTCAGCCCCTTCGACAGCGCTCTCCAGCTTTGTTTTCTTCTAACCTTTGGTGTTTTCACTCCACAGATGCTGAGTTTGTATGCGCACGAACACTGAAATATTTTCTGGGAATTGCAGGAGGAAAATGGGTGGTTAGCTATTTCTGTAAGTACAGTACGATTTCTCCCCTCCTCTCTTCAGCACCTCAGGATTGCATTTTACATCTAACGTTTTAACACCTCAGGTTTTTGCTGGTGCTGAGCCTGAATTACCCAGAGTTCTTTAGTTATAACCCAAAACTGGCTTTGGCTTTAATGTGTATCACATCATTCAGACAAGCTGCTGTTGAGGAAATGGATTTCTTTCGTGACTGACAGAGCCTAGTCTGCCTGGCAGTGTTAGCTGCCAGCGTGGCGAGGGGACTTTGCGGCAGCAGGCGGAGAGCCAGCGGCAGCGTGGTTCCTAGCGTTCAGAGCAGGCTCCTGAGGTCCCGGGAGGAAGGGGAAGTGGCTGCTGCCAGCACCTCTGCGCAGAGCTTGGCTTCTGGGCAGGCAGCACCCTTCCTTTCCCTGCTCTGGTGCACGGTTGGGCACTGCCCCGCGGTGGCAGGTGCAGGGCCTCACGCTTGGTGACCGTCTCTTCTGTGATCTTTCTAGGGGTGACCCAGTCGTTGAAGGAGCAAAGGATGCTGGATGAGGTGGGTAAGGGCACCTGGCAGCACCCTCACACGGCAGACCGGCTCCCTTCTGTCAAAAAGAGCCCTTCTCTAAATTCCTCTTGACCATGGCGCTAGTCTGGAGCCGCCTGGTACTGCGTCCTCTTTGTTCTAGGTTTCCCAAGAGACAGTTCTGTCCTGAGGAAGAAGGGCTATAAAACAAACCAAAGATTCACAGTGACAACAGACAAGGCCCCCTGTCTTCAGTGTGTGGAAGAGCTCTAGACAGTGGACTGCTCGTCATGCTATAGAAAAAGACCTCACGTGACTAGGCAGATGCATCTGTTTAGAAATCAGGTTCCTTCAGAGTGGTTGTTCTTCATGGTACTGAGATCGAGGAGAGGTAAATAAGAGGATGTGGGAGGAGGATAATTTTAGAGTCACGAGGAGCTGCCGATGGCACTAGATCAGATCAGATATGAGTAGAGAAAGCACTTTTAAACTGTGACGTACTATTCAGTGTTTCGTAATTAATTACATGCCATTTTTGGCTTAACCTTGATGAAGTGGCTGTTTATTGGGAGATGACTATGCGCCAGGCCCTAGGACTGTCTTGAGCGGACACGCTGGCTCCAGTGTGGTGCTCTGCGCCTAGACAAGCGGATGATGGCAGCGACTGCTTACAGAGCAGCGGCTTGCCAGCCAGGGGAGCAGGCCCGCTGTGTCAGTCGGGCTAGGGAGGTCACGTCGGAATGGTTGAGCTGAGACCCAAATGACAAGAAAGAATTTCCTTAACACGCTGGACTTAAGCCCAGGTAGGAGGGTAAGGAACAGCCTTCATAGATCAGATTCCACAAAGGTCTCCAAGTGGGAGTGAGCTTGGCTTACTGGAGAAATCAGACCAGTGCCATAAGGGGCAGTAGTTGGTTATGTGCAGGGGCAGAGGTCAGACCAGGGGTGGGAGAAGGTCACAGATGAGGGACGATCTGCTAGAAGCCAGGGCGAGGAGTTTGGGTTTATTCTTCCAGTCGTGGGGACCACGCAGCTTGTCAGGACACGTGGGAGTGGCCTTCCTGCCGACGGTTGGGTAGAGAAGACAGGCTGTGCTCGGCTCTGGGCCTGCGCAGCAGGGCGGTGGTTAGGAGGGTTAACTGGTTGTGAAGGCCAGGGTGAGGGGCAGCGTGTTAATGAAAATGCTGTCCTGGACTTCTGCTGGACACTCGACTGGAGGGGTGATGTGGACAAGTGACATCCGGAAGCTGGAGGGGGAGCAGGATCGAAACACAGAGTTACCTTACACTGGTGGCAGATGTGTCACTAGACTCAGTCCCTCCACGTGACTAGGAAATGTCCTGTGTCTTGTACTTCAGTCACAGCCGGTGGTTAATGTTGGTTTTTCGTTATTTTGGTTTGTTTTTTTTCTGGTACCTGGAATTGAATTCAGGACTTTGCGCTTGCTAGACAGTCACAGCACCCTGAGGGAAATCCATACCCCACTGTTATAGTCTTGACTTTATTTTTCTTCACAGGATCCTTAGCAATACATGAGTTTTCCATAAAATCTGAGCTTCAGTAAGACTTGATTCTAAGCTTTTCCCCTAATTTTCTCTGAAAGTCTAAATGCCTCAGTCTCGTTTTTCATTTTCTCTTCCTTCGCCAGTCCAGGTGGTGACTAGGAAAAACCGCTTTTATGTATTAACTGCCTCTTTTCTCATTTTGGCTTCAACTTTGTGACTGTCTCATGGGAGTCTGAAAAGCCTAGGTTTCTTCAGCTAGTAGGACAGTTAAGAGACAGGGATCCCAGTTAGTCACAGTACCACAGTATTAGCAGCTCCGCCAGGTATGTTTGGAGAGGAGACAGGTGTTGAAAATTCAGCTGTGTGGGTTGCAGGGAGGGGAAGAGGCCCACTAATTCCTGCACAGCAGAGATCCCCGCAGCCACGTCCTGCTCCTCCCTCCCAGACTGAAAGGAAGGGCCTTCGGTAGTTATTTCCTTACTCACTCGTGGTCACAGTCCTGTCCACTCTGCCTCCCCCAACCCTGCAGAGGCTTCTCTTTCCTGATTGAAGTGGTTTGGCCTCGGTTTCTTTCAGCGTGATTTTGAAGTCAGAGGAGACGTGGTCAGTGGAAGAAGCCATCAAGGTCCAAAGCGTTCGAGGGAATCTCAAGACAGGAAGGTGAGTGGGATCCTTACCAGCAGTGACAGGACTTTGCATGGGCTTTGCATGGCGTGTGACTCAGGTTCCAGTCTGGGATATAGGCCCCAGCTGCTGAGTGGCAGAGCTGGCATTTCAAACAGGTCCACGTCCACTAGCCTGGCTCTGTACCTCACCGTGTCTTCCAGAGCAGGTATTGAGAGCTCAGGGCTGTGTGTGCACAGCCATGGAGAAGCACGGAGCAGGCAGTGAGGACTCATCAGCCATCAGCCAGGCTGGGGCACCGATCACGCGTGCTCCTCAAGAGGCTGAGGCCAGAGGCTTGCCAGCTCGAGACTAATTGGAATGAGTTAACAAGATCTGATCTCAGAGTAAAATGCAAAGTGACCCAGCAAAAGAGCAAGTGATAGCGTGACCAAGGCTCTGTGTTCAAATTTGATACCAAAAAATAAAATCAGTAGTGGCTAATGTTTATGTAACAATTACTACATGCCAGTGAGGGCTCTAAATGATCTCTTTTTTTTTGAGACAGTGTCTTGTTTTGTAGTTCAGTCTGGCCCTGAGCTCACTATGTAACCCATTTAATCCTAGAATCACAGCAATCCTCCTGCCTCTGCCTCCCTAGTGCTAGGAACAGGCATGAGCCACCTTGCCCAGCATTATGATATGCGGTTACCAAGGATCGAACTCCACCCCGTGTGCTAGCAAGGCAGGCGACAGAACCACTGAGCTAAATCCCCAGCCAATCCCCAATAGTTTAACCATTTTACAACTCCATGAAGTGTTTGGTTTGTGTAGTTCAAGCAGGCCTTGAACTATAACCCTCCTGCTTCAGCCTCCCAAGTGCTAGGACACAGGAAGGCACCACTCTGCCCGCTTAATTGTTCCCATTTTACACATGAGAAAATTAAGGCTCAAAGAGAGGGAGTGTGGTGCCTGGGGTCGCACAGTGAGGGAGTAGTAGAGCTAGGAGTCGGGCCTGGGCAGCTTGTTCCAGGTTGAAACTCTTAGCAGCACTATAGTTTCTGAGGAAGTTACAGAAGGCCTCCTAGAGGACACAGTCAGTTACCCTAACAGCTGCACGTGACCCTGAGAAGCCTCCAGGATTCCTCAGGGACATGACTGGAGCAGATCCTCTCAGACCCACTCATACTGTCCGTGCCTGGGCCCGAGGCGGGCTGGGGTCCTGACTGCTCGGTCCTTCTCTGCATTTGTTCTTTGTCTTGTGTCTCCAGACCCCTCCCTCCACCCCCACCCCGTGGACATTTCAGCATGCCCTCCCGCAGAGCACCTCTTGGCTGTCACAGTTTAGCAGAGGTGGCTTCCAAGGAAACTGCTTTGGTTTATTGTTTATTTTGGGGTTTGGGATTTTTTTTTTTTTTTTTTTTTAGACAGGGTTTCACTGTTTAGTTCAGGCTGGCCCTGAACTCACTCTGTAGCCCAGGCAAGCCTTGAACTCACAGCAGTCCTCCTGCCTCTGCCTCCTGAGAGCTGGGATTACAGGTGTAAGCCACCACACCCACTATGCAGTCCAGTTTAGCATTGGCCTTAGTATGACTAGGCTGGCCTTGAACTCAGAGCAGTCCTCTTGCCCAGCCTCCCAAGTGCTGGGATTATAACCCCGTATTACCATGGCTGGCCAGGAAATCATCTTTGGAAGGTGGTCTCAAATCAGCCTGGAGGTCCGGACGCTGGGGTCAGCCACCCTCTCCTCCAAGCCTGTCAAGTAACCATTTGAAGTGTGAGAAAAGTGTTCATCATCCTACCGCTGCCTTTGCCCGCAGGCTTGGTGTGAGTGGTGATCAGTGCTCATGCCCAGCCCAGGGCAGAACCCACCACCGGTTCCTCCGCCTCAAGAGCCAGTGCCAGTGAGGTGCTCCCGCCTCTTCCCTCCCTCTGGTTACTGTGACCTGAGGGCTGGCCAGGAGAGCAACATTCTGCAGGCCACAAATGCCAGCGCGGTGTTTTCTCAGAAGGAAAAGGCGTCTGTAGAGGTCGAGGCTCGGCTCCTTACCCTGACGGGCACCTTGTTGGGGTGCGGCTGTCCAGACAGAAAGTGCTGCACTCATGGACTTGCCTTGCAGTCCGAGTCCAGCTCGGCACCAGGAGCACCCAGGGCTGTCTGAGGCCAGGAATGGGGCAGACTGATCTGCCCTCCGGCCTTTCTCTGTCCTCCGGCTGTGGGGAACGTGTGTGCACATGGTGGTCACAGAGCTATGTCAGGACCACTTCCTGTAAGGCCCCCTGGGTACCACAGCTTCCCGTTCTTCCCTCACTGAGACTCTTGGAGGCCAGGTCAGTCCTGGGCTTAGGCGCTTTCCATTTTAGTGGGGCAAGAGGTGGAAAGGGGAAGGAGGGCCTGTGCATCTGAGCTTGGTGCCACATGCCATTCGTCCCAGCGACTCCGAGGCTGAGTGAGAAAGTCTCTTGAGCCCAAAAGTTGGTGACCAGCCTTGGTGACATTGTGAGACTCATGACTTTAAGAAAAAAATCCAAGCTGGGGATTTAGCTCAGTGGTTCAGGTGTCTTGTCTTGCAAGTGCAAAGGGCCGGGGTTCACTCCCTGGTAACCACACACCACAAAAGTGGGCGTGGAGACTCTCGCCCACCAGCAATCAGTTCCACATACTACAGTACCAGGCATAGTGCTCACCCCTGTAGTCCTTGCACTTGGGAAGCAGAGGCAGGAGGATTGCTGGGTTCGAGGCTGAGTTCAGGACCAGTCTGAACTACAAAGCAAGACCCTGTCTCCAAAAAAACAAAAAGAAAAGAAAATTTCCATCCATTCTGTTTAATGTGCCAAGGATTGAGCTGGGGCTCTTATGCTCATGCTAGGCAGTCACTGTGCTCCCAGCCAGCTTCTGTCTCAGTGTCCTGAGTCCTGAGGTCCTGTACGGACGGCCGTATGAGCCTGTGCCGCCCAGCCCAGTTGCCATCAATCACACACAGTCCCAGATTCAGAGTCAGACAGGAAAGCTGGATTCCTTGCTCTACGCACATTTCCAGTGCCATAGCTACGTAGTCCCTTGCCTAGGCAGATCCAGGGCCGCTCCTGCATCAGGAGGTCCCTAGGCAACACTGTCAGCCCTGGAGGCAGAAGTCACCAAGGCGGTGCCCCGGGCCTGTGTCTTCAGGAACCATGCTCTGCTTCCAGACTTAGCACAGCAAAGCTCGCCGTAGGAAGCATCCCCAGAGCAGTGAGAGGAGGGAGCTGTCGGGGAGCAGCAGGCCTCATCCAGTGGCTTTGGCTTCCTACTATCCTGACCGCCTGTGGAACAGAAAGGCCGTAACTTTGCTGTCGTTTCTGAAAAAGCAGGAAATCCCCTATGAAGATGGGCTGGCTGGGTGACGTGGCCCTCCAAAAGTCACTATGCATGTCACTCAGATATGCACACACAAAAACCCGCAAGCGCATCAGCGTCCTGGATGCCGGGAAGTAGCAGCTGTCGGGGAGAAAGGGCCCTTTCTGAGCTTCCCGCTCGTAACTGCTCTCTGCCCCTCCCTCCAGATCTTCAGAGGCCTGAATGTCTGCTGCTGCGGGCCCTTCACCAACATGCCCACAGGTACAGGAGGTGGGGCAGTGCCCTGGGGCTTGTTCTGGTCCTCTGCCCTCTGGGAGATGGCACCTAAGTGCCATGCTGCTGTCCTGTGCCCTTCTGGAGAACAAGAAGGCAAGCTGGGCAGGTGATGCAACCCTGACATCCAGCACTCTAAGAGGCTGAGGCAGGAGGATCACAAGTGAAAAAGAGGATGAGGGCAGTGAAGCGCCAGGTGGAGTCGAACCCATCAGGACTAAGGAGGCATTGGGAGGGTCCTTTAGGGAGAAAACACTGCAGCTCTCTGGAGGTCAAAGAAGAGCTGTGACTCCCGAGCCCCTCTGCCTTGCCAAATGCAGGCACGCAGCTGCTGGACTCTGCGAGTTGGGCCACCCAGGCCGGAGCAGGAGCCTCAGCTTGCGGTCAGGCATTTTCCTGATTGAGCCTGACAGCAAGTGTGCTATTATTCCCAGGACTACCAGGGGGCTCAGCCTCCCGAGGGCCCTGCGTGTGCGTAGATTTGGCTCCATCGGTGCCTGCTTCCTCCCCAGGGCCTCGGGCCCTGACCCCAGGGAGCCAGGATAGCTTCACATGTGCACAGTAGGTGAGTGGCAGCCTGGCCGCAAACTGGTCATGGGTTGCTTCCTACCAACCTGGTCATGGGTTGGGATTTTGTAAAGTGTGCGAGTGCTGTTCCAGGGTCTTTGTGCTTTGGTGTAGGGAAAAACCAGAGTCTCACAGGCTTCCTTTTGGAAGTGTTACTGAACCTCAGTTTGGTCAGCTGGGACTTTGATCCTCCTTCCTTAGCTTCTCAGTAGCAAGGACTCATGGTGGGCACCACTGTGCCAGACTTGCAGATGTCCTTATTCTCTTCCTCTGCGGGTGCAGGGTCCAACACAGCCTGTGCCCTTTGCCCACTGCTGTGTGGGGCCCTGACTAGGGCGACGCATTTTTCTCCGCTGGGTAAATCCCTTTGTCTCCTGACATTTGCAGTAGTCACCCTACTGAGGTGCTCAGCTATGACCTGCCTGGGCCAGATCAGTGTGCAAGGGACACGCGTCTCACCCAGTGCTTAAGCAAATAAACGGAAAGTAGATCTTGAATATTTTTCCTTTGGAAATACTTTATTTGAAAAACTGAACCCTTAGCTGCCCAGTGCCCTCATGGGGACTGATAGCCCAGAGCGTGGCACAGAGTGGTGTGGCTGCGCCACTGCTGTCCCTCAGCCGCCTGCTGTGAGCCCGAGAGGAGGAAGTTCGGGTTGTGTGGCCCCGGGTGACAACGGCCGGCTGTCACTTTGCAGATCAGCTCGAGTGGATGCTGCAGCTGTGCGGGGCGTCTGTGGTCAAGGAGCTCTCAGCACTGTCCCTTGGTGCTGTAAGTGTTGGGGTCTGGGGATCCCCAGCAGCCCACCGCCTCCACCCGGGGATGGGCCCAGGGACCCCTGTGTGAATACTTCAAGCAGGGCCTCCTCCCCATAGCATCCCCACGTAGCGCGGTAACCACTGTCAAGGCCCTGCCTCTAAACTGCGATGCCTTTTCTTTTGGGGGAGTAGGGGGCTCAGCCAGTTGTGGTCATGCAGTCGGACACCTGGACAGAGGATGAAGGCTTCCCTGGTAAGACACCTGTGTCCCCAGTGACACCGAGTCCCTCAAGGGGGTCTGGCCTGGTAGCAGCTTCCCTAGCACATTTTAAATGTTGGTTAACTGAGTGGGTGAATGTCCTTTCCACATACTTTGTTGTGTACCCCTAAGGTTGACAGAACAAGTACTCGACTTCTAGGCATTTGAATTGTGAGCTTCCACAGGTGTATTGTGTAAGACTCACTTTGTGGGAAAAAAGTGAATCTGACTTACAAAAAATCTGGAACGGAGCCTGTAAGTTGGGGACTTAATGTACATAACCTTTTTGCATGAGTGGGTCATTTGAATTTTGGTTTCCCCACCCCCTTGGGTTTTTTTTGTTGTTTGTTTGTTTGTTTGTTTGTTTGTTTGAGGTGGGGTCTTGCTATGCAGTTCAGGCTGGACTTGAACTCAGTATTGAGTTTGAGACTAGACTGGTTTCAAATGTGGCAGTAATCCTCTTGCCTCATTGTCCCAAGTGCTGAGATTACAGATGTTTGCCACTATGCCTGGCTAGTTTGGGGTTTTGGTCTGAAATAGTGTCTTATCAAATTTACCAAGCTGGCCTCAAACTCCTGAGTGCAAGAGCTCCTCCTGCCTCAGCCTCTTGATAAGTTCAGCTATGGGTATACAACAGTCCAGCTGGTGTGTGTGTGTGTGTGTGTGTGTGTGTGTGTAGGGTATTAAATATAAATGTTTATCACAGAAAATACAATCTACCACAAAACAGTAGAACAAATCTCAGTGGGCCAGGCGTAATGACTTGTGCCTATAATCTCAGCCATTCAAGAGGTTGAGGCAGGGGAATTGTGAGTTCAAGGCTGGCCTGGGTAACACAACAAAACCCAAAGCAAAAACAAAAAATCACAACCTCGTGGCGTGCAGGTGATCACCATCACATTTCTGCCATGTGTTCTTTACACACACACACACACACCCCACACAGGACCACAGTCCTGGGGATCAAACCTGGGACTTGGCACTTGTAAGACAAGAGCCAGAACCACCGAGCTAAATCCCCGGCCCGTCACGCTGTTTTTCCCCTGAAGATGTTCTCCACGTCGCTGTGATCCGGTGACACTCGCTGGTAGTTGCTCCATCCCCTAAGCTGAAGCCGTAATAGTCCAGCTCCCTGAGGCTGGGTTCTCCCCAGGCAACAGGGGACCCCCAGATTAACCTGCAGACCCCACTGTCAGGTCCAGAGCGGGGACCAACTTGTCACTGATGTGCCCATGTCTGTCCCCAGCCCTTGGACAGCTGTGCCAGGTGCCTGTGGTGACCAGAGACTGGGTGCTGGACAGCGTGGCCCTCCACCAGCGCCAGGAGCTGGATGCCTACCTCATCCCGCAGGGCCCCCACAGACCCCACTGATCGGCCGTCCACAGCTCCGGGACCACAGAACTCTGAGGATGCACTTCACAGGTGGCCTTGGCCAGCGTTGTTGCTGTCATACGCCTGTTGTCCCAGACCTCAGGGAGGCTGAGGCAAGAGGATTGCAAGTTTTATTACCCCACCTGAGCAACTTAGCAAGACGCTGTCTTAAAAAATGAGAACTGAGGATGGAGCTCAGTGTGAAGGTGCTGGATTTGATTCCCAGTGCAGGAGAAAGAGGAGGGGTCAGGCCTGCAGGCTGGGTGAGACCCACTCTTGACTCCTCCCCAGGCCTGGTTCCATCTGTCACCTGCACATTGGCCTAAGGAGAACTTCCAGCCACGTGAGGTTTAACCCACAAGTGTCTGATGGTGGTCCCTTACCTGCCCTGGGTGCAGGAGGGTGAGCCAGATCCCCGGGTTTGTCTTGCCCTGGTCTGTCAGCCCCAGGTTGGGCCACGTGGCGGTGGAGTGGCTGTGATGACAGCAGTGCTCCAAGTGGAAGCACAGTGTTGAGAGGAAGCTGAGGCTCAGAGCGGAGCAGGTGGTGGGCCTGGGTTCATTAGAGGAGTGCTCTGAAGATCTGAATGTGCTCCACAGCTGAGTCTCTTCCGGGAACCAGTGTCCATGACAGCCTCCAGTTCCCCATCAGAAACAAATATGAACATTTACTTCGTCTCCAGGAGCGTAATCTACCCCTTTTAAAACATCAGCTCTGGCGTGAGTACCTCACAGTGCCGAGGGCCTGGAAAGAGTTCTGGAAAGAGAGCTCTTGCGCTTCCCACTGCTGAATGTTTCAGCTTCGTATATAATCTTGCTGGAGGAAGAGAAGACTTTCATGAAGTCCTCATCTGGAAGCCTTTGTAGTTGTGGGAGGAGCTATGTCTTGCCTGGTCCCAGTGTGCAAGGACAGGCTGCCCTGATTGTACAAAGCGTGTTTTTAAATGTTGTGCTGTTAACACGGCAAATAAACTTGGTACCAAACACTTCCACCAAGAGTGACGATTGGGGTTTGTTTTTCAGTTTTACCATGTGGTGTATCCTGGCTGTGTCCTCAGGATGATCCTCCTGCCTCAGCCTCCTGAGTGCCAGGATTGCAGTCGTGCACTACCATGTGCAGCTAAAAATAACTGTTCTTGAGACTTAACCTGCACATTTTCAGTCTTGTTTTCTGTGGCACTGGAGGTGGAGCCCAGGGCCTTCCTGCTGAGCTGCGGACCCTTTTTTTTTTTTCAGCTTTATCAACTGGGTATGCGGGTGCCATCTACCTTTAGAATGACAGGCAGTTTAAGTTCCTGTTAAAATGTTTCTTTTTCTTTTTTTTTTTTTTTTGAGACAGGGTCTCGCTTTGTGGTTCAGGCTGGCCCTGAGCTCAGCCTCAAACTCACATCACAATCCTCCCGCCTCTGCCTCCAGAGTGCTGGGATGACAGGCGTGAGCCACCACACCCAGCACTGTGATATGTGGTACTGGTTACTGCTGGGGTGAGTCTCCACGCCCAATATTGTTATGTGGTTACCGGGGATCAAACCCGGGTCCTTGCGCTTGCAAGACAGGCGCTGGAACCACTGCGCTAAATCCCTGGCCCAAAATGTTTCTTTCTTCATAACGAATTGTCCCAGGTGTGGGTCACAGCAGCGTCAGTTGATCGCTTCTTGTTCTGGACAGCAGAGGTCCCCGGATAGGCCGTGTGGAGCTTGGTAACAGCCCTGTGCTGCTGCCGGCCAGTCCTGTCTCCAGCAGGTTGGCTTCAGGTGCGTAGTCTTGGTTTCAGCCACCTGCTGCCTTCCATCGGACCTGGATGTGTGTTGAACTTGGTGGCCAGGAGGCAGCAGGACTGTCAGCTCTCCCCTGGCACGCCTGGTGCCCACGCACCACCCCACACAACTCTCCTGACCCACGTTGGCCAAGCCCTCCCTGCCGCCCTTAATTGCTGGGTCTGAAGAGGCGCAGAGGAAGTGGAACTCAGGCCAGGGCTGCGTGTTACCCCAACCCTCGAAGTAGGCTTTTATTGTCTCATTTGAAAAGTAGGACCTGACATCAAGTTCCTCATTAGAAAGACTTTCCACAGCTAAACCAGACAGCACCTATAATCCCAGCACACTGGGAAGCTGAGAAAGAAGGGTCACAGGTGGCAGTCCAGCTTAGGTAACGTAGCAAAGTAAAAATGGCTGTGGACATAGTTCAGAGCCAAGACCCTGGGTTTTATTTTTTCAAAGTAATAAAAGCCTGGAGTGGAGGCTCAGCCTATAATCCCAGCACTCAGGGAGGCAGAGGCAGGAGGATCACTGTGAGTTGGAGGCTAGCCTGGGCTACACAGCTCGGGCCAGCCTGAAGGACAAAGTGAGACCCTGTCTCTAAACACAAAATTTTTGTTTACCCCAAGCTCCGAGTCTCTCAAGTACCTTCAAGTCGCCTTCGCCACAGCAGTGGAGAAGCTGGTGTGATGTCAGGCCCTGGCCCTCGTGGCGGCAGTGCCTGGGGTCTTCCAGCCAAGGGCCGCCGTCCGACTGCCCGCGGCCGGGCCTCCGGTCTCCTGTCCCCAGCCTTCCGCGGAGCAGCTGACCCTTCCTGGCCCGACTTGAAGATGTCACCGCACCTTCCCGGCCAGTTTGCAGCCGAGGCTCAAGCGCACCCTGCGCGTCCCCGTATTTCATTTCCCGAAATGAGCCAGGGAAGGCAGGCAGGATCCCGGGGCAGGCTGGGAAGAGCTATGGCCTATCGCCTCAAACTGCACCCGGCACCAAGCAAGTACCGTGAAACGAGCGAGGGCGAGAGAGGCGGCGGTAACGGGAGGCTGCGGCGGTAACGGGAGGCTGCGGCGGAAGGAGCGCGCGGCCTGGACGCGGCCGCGGGACCGGCCGGGGCGGGAGGGGGAGCGGGGCGGGCCGACGCAGGCGCGCCGCCGCCCGAGCCTGAGGCCTCTGCCCTGTGCTCGGGGTGGCAGCTCCAAGGAGGAGAAAATCAATGAATCTGGTCTCCAGACAGACAAAATTACGGAGAGCCTGGAACAGCCGGCTCGTGCAGGGAGCGGGACCGGGGAGGCGGTGAGCGCGGGTCCGGATCTCCGGAGGGGCAGCTGGAGGAAATGGAGGCTGGCGAGGGAGTAGGAGCTCTGCTCTTTGGCTGTCTGTTTTGTTTTGACCCATGGTCTTGATGTGCTGTTCGGGCCAGCTTTGACCTCCAGCGGTCCCGCCACCTCGGCCTCAGCCCCCGAGGGCTGGCGGGACAGTGGGACGGGAACTCTGAAGATCCACTTCCAGCTTCGTCGTCAGCTCTCAGCAGGGCCCAGGCCTCCAGGCGCGAGCGGCAAGTCGTCCGGGAACTTGCCTGGGACCCACGACCCGAGGCCTCGCCGAGCGGCTGGGGGAGGCTCCAGCCTGGGGACCGAGGGCCGCTGCAGCTGCGTGGGCCGCGGTGCGCTGGCCCGTGAGGAGCGCGGTCTGGGGCCGGGAAGGGGTGCGAGGTTCGTGTCCACCGGGTTGCAGCAGCTGCTTACGTTCAAACACAAAGCAAAGGACAAAGCTTAAGTGATATTAGCAGCCTAGGAGCAGAAGGGCCGGACTGCTTCAGAAAGGGCCAGCTCACGGGTTAGGTTTTATTAATATTTAAATTGCAGTGAAGCCCCAGCGGCCGTCTTGATTCCAGCACAGCGATATGCCAAGGTCGATTTCAGAAGCAGCGCTGCTTCAGGCAGCCCTCGAGGTAACAATAAATAAAACAAATGATTTTGTAATTTACCTTTATTGACCGATGGTGCGCATGGCACGGGCGGCCTGGAGTGGGCAGCTGGGAGCAGCTGGGAGGAACAGCCGCTGAGGCCCCAGAGGTCAGACGGCGAGGCTCCGGGACCCATCTGATGCCCCAGCTCCCGGGAACTGTGAAGTCTGACCGCTGGTTGTGCTGGACTGCACTGAGCCACAACCCAGCCTTTTACTTTTACACAGGGCCATAGTTCAGGCTGGTGTTGAACTCACTGCAGAGCCCAAGCTACCCTGAACTCACAGAGATCCTCCTACCTCAGCCTCCCCACCCCTGGGGTGATAGGTGTGCGCCATCACACTTACCTGTCTGTCTGAGAGGCTGCCCCAGATCTCCTGCCCAAGCGGTGAGAATCACTGACTACCGGGCCACAGGTGAGGAAGGTGGAGCTGGCATCTGCTCCCCCAGGCCGCACAGGGGCTGGCCCGACTCAGCTGTGGGGGTGATGCCCTAGCCCTCCCAGGCCATCTCAATGCAGACCAGGAGGCTGCGAACAGTAGAGCCATAGTTTATGAGGTCCCTAAGGGCAGTGTGCACGCCGGGTAACTTGCCTGTGTACGCAGGACACACCTGGCGTCGCTCCCCTTGGGCTGGGTGCAGCCTTCACACCTGCAGTCCCAGCCCTGGTGGCTGAGGGTAGAGTCAGGCTCTGAGTTCAAAGCCAGCCCAGACTGCATAGAACAACCCTGTCTCTAAAAGGAAACACTTGGGCCGAGGAGTTAGCTCAGTGGTTCCAGCGCCTTCCATGCAAGGACAAGGGCCTGGGTTCAACCCCTCGGTAACCACATACCATACTGGGTGTGGAGACTCACCCCAGCAGCAATCAGCACCACATACCACAGTGCCAGGCGTGGTGGCTCACGCCTGTCATCCCAGCACTCGGGAGGCAGAGGCAGGAGGATTGTGATGTGAGTTTGAGGCTGAGCTCAGGGCCAGCCTGAACCACAAAAGTGAGACCCTGTCTCAATAAATAAATAAATTAATTTAATTAAATTAAATAAAAAGGAACACTTATTCTGTGGTGGGTGGGGGAGGCTGTTTGGAGTGAATGCAAGGCCCTGGGTTCAAACCCGGCTCTGACTGCCAAAGAGAGAAGCTCTCTGGAGATCCACTCTGCCTGCTGCAGGACGACTTCCGGTGACTGCAGCTCAGCTGAGCTTCACAGTAGAGAAGGGCTGAGTGGAAAGGAAGCAGGAGGCAGGGAGGTACAAAGAAAGCACCCTGAAGTCCGCTAGGTGCCGGCCCCACCTTGGTTCCCGTGCAGCATGGATGGTGCTCAGAGCTGCCCCTGCAGCCCCGCCTCTGCGGCACCGCTTCCCAGGCTTTCCAGGGCAGACTCTCCTCTCAGGCACAGTCTCCTGTCTTTCCAGCACTCAGGAGGCTGAGACAGGAGGATACTCCTGCGTTTGAGGCCAACCTGAGGCACATAATGAGTTCAAGGTCAGCCTGAACTACCTAGCGAGAGCCCGTCTCTAAAAGGACTTTAAGGGCCAGAGAATTAGCTCAAGTGGTGCTGCACCTACCTTGTAAGCACAAGAGCCCGAGTTCAATCCCCAGCACCACCAAAAGTAAATAAATAATAAAAAGACTTTAAGGCTGCTGGGGATTTAGCTCAGTAGAATTGTTGACACAGGAGAGCAGGGCCCGACTCCCCACTTAAAACGCGAGCTCGTGTTCTCTAAAACCGAAGAATGAATTTTAGGAACGACCGACGGAGGTTTGAGTAGGAAAATTTTATTGAGAGAGAAAGCTTCTGCCTGAGAGAGACAGAAGGGGGAACCCGGAAAGGTGGGTAACCCACTCACCGCACTTTTCAGAGGGCTTTTAAGGAACAGTTTCTGAGGTGAGGCTGGTTTAAGGTGGGGGCTTCCAATAAGATTCAAAAGAAATGGGCGAACCAGTGGAATTATAACAAGTACAGTTGTTTAAGCAATCCTGATCAAATGGGGTCCAATGAGAAATTAAGTCGTATAGGGTCCTCCCCATCAGGAGGCTCTTCCGGTGAGCCAGATTCCTGACCCTTTGTCCCAAGAAATTTACAATTACTACATTCCTGGGAAGGGAGGAGGTGAGTCTAGACCTTGACTCCCCACTGACTTATTCAGAAGAATGAGGCCTTAATCGTCACTGTTCCCCAGGATTTTCTGTAATAGTCTCTTTTCTTGTGAGTTTCTTCAAGGGCCTGCCCTGTCTGTCTGCCTGCCATTATTTCTAACTAGCTTTTCTACCTATGATACTGTCACCTGCCTTGCAAGCGCAAGGTTGTGAGTTTAATCCCCAGTACTGCAAAAAATTAAATAAATAAAGACTTTTCAAAATGTATATAAGAAGAAGGGGCCGGGGAGTTAGCTCAGTGGTTCCGGCGCCTGTCTTGCAAGCGCAAGGGCCCGGGTTCGATTCCCCGGTTAACCACATACCATAATGGGTGTGGAGACTCACGCCCAGCAGCAACCAGTACCACACACCACAGTGCCAGGCGTGGTGGCTCACGCCTGTAATCCCAGCACTCGGGAGGCAGAGGCAGGAGGATTGCTGTGATGTGAGTTTGAGGCTGAGCTCAGGGCCAGCCTGAACCACAAAGCGAAACCCTGTCTCAAAAAAAAACCTAAAAAAAAAAAATGTATATAAGAAGGACTGGGAATGTATCTCAGTACAAAGACTCTGAGTTCAATTTCCTAGTTGTCACAAAAAAGTTCTGGTTTATTTAAGATAGTTTAATTGCAAGTTATTTGTGTGCCAATTCTATCTTCCTGTTTGACTAGAAAGTTAGTGCCACTTTGTCTGTAGTATAAGTCAGGATTTCGGGGCTAGGGATGTAGGGCACGGCTGCCTGGCAAAGCCAAGGTCCTGAGTTCGATCTCTGGTACAAAAAGCATCAGTACTTTTTCTCTCCAACCACAGGATTGAACTCAAGGGAATGAACTTGCTCGGCAGTAGTGTGGGATTAGCGGTTTTTAACTCGCACACCTGGCTGACACCCTTTGCTCCAGGCACCCACTTGTTAGGCCTACTGAGTCCCTGTGGGATGAATGGGTTAAAGGATGAAGGCTGCAAAGCAGAAGACGGGGAACAACACTCCCTGCCTGGAGCCTTTGGAAATAGCCCCTAAGCCTGAGAAATCCCCACCCCCAGACCTTAGGGCTCTGACCTACTCCAAAAAGAGGCACCTAAGTGTCTCCACCTTCTGCACACCCTCGGATCTCCTGGGTCCTCTTTGCCTCCCAAGCTCACCCGCCCAGTGAAGCGGCCGGTCACCTGTGCCAGCTGGCCCCTCAGCTGCCTGCCTGGCCGGGAGGACTGAGGCAGCACCGAGGACCACTTTACAAATTCACAAGCACACCGAGGTCTCTCCTGTTGGGGTACAGATTACTGGCCTACTCTACAGATGATAAAGCCAAGTTCCAGGGCCTTGTCACATCCCGAGTCAGTGACAGCTCAGGAGCCCCTGCTCCTGAGGCCACAGGTGTCTGAAAGACAAAGACCTGGGCACTCCAGGGGAGGCGAGTGCAGAGACGGCAGAACGTCTGAGTCTGTAGCTCCCAGAAGCGCTGTTCTCGGCAATACCAAAGCATTTGGCACTAGGTAATTTTTTGATTTTTGTTTTGTTTTGCTTCTTAGGCATTACGGCCTAGCCCAGGTGAGGGAAACGTGTGAGAAGGTGCATCCAAAGGTGACAGAGGCACAGGTGAGCAGATGTTTGCCACTGTCTTGAAAAGCGCATGAGGCAGATGGAAGTGTCTGCCAGCCAGAGAAGTCCACCCAGGATTCACGAGGGGCTTCCTGAAGTTGGGCCGAGGACTCGGGCAGAAACTGCTCCGGGGGCCAAGGAGGGGGGCTCTTCCCTGTGGCCCCTGAACCAGAGGGGTGGTGTCTGCTCCAGGACCCCCAGGTAAGAAGCTGCAGCCCAGTCTCCAAGGCCACAGAGCCCCCGAAGCCACCTCTGGTCTCCAGCCCGACACCCAAGATGGAGAGAAAAAACCCGTGAGTGTTGTGCTACACCCAGGGGCCAAAGTTGTGAGTCTGCTCCCGCTAGGGCCAGGTCCTTCTGCTCCCGCTAGGGCCAGGCCCTGCACCCAGCTGCCCAGGACCCCGGGCCTGCAACCTACCCATGGGCATGGGCGGACCTGCCCCATCCCGCGCCCCACCTCCATCAAGCTGCAGGCCCACAATGGGTGATTGTGTGTCCTGTGGATTTCACATGATTACTTTTCTTAAAAAGGAGCCACTTTTAGGGTACGAGGGAGTGGGGCCTGGCACCAGGCTCCTCGCTGGGCGGGGCCACTAGGGACAATGTCTGGCCAGCCTGGGCTGTCCTCAGACCAGATGGGAACTGGGTGGGAGGAGCCCGAGGTGGCGGCTAGGCCGCTCATTTGCATCACAAGCGCGCTTGGCTTTCCCATCCCGCAGGGGACACAATGGACAGTTGTTTGCTGGGCAGCAGACCGGTCACTGGGAGAGAGCAGAGACGGTGGCCCTCCCTCGGGGATGGGTGGCCCTCCCTCCTGCACCCCAGCGGCGGGGACGTGTTTTCTCACAGTGACTGGCCTCGGAGGGCAAACCAGGCCCCTCACTTACTGTTTTACTCTTGTGGCACTGGAGATCGAACCCCGTGTCTTCCTGCTGAGCCACACAGGCCTGGACCTTCGTTTTAAAGGTTGCAAAGGTTGCAAAGGTTGAGCACAGTGGCAGTGAGCTCACTGCGTCAGCCTCCCATTGTGCTGCAGTTACACGGGGCAGCGCCAGGCCCGGTGTGAACCCACTCGTTGGACAGAGCGGGGGCCGAGGTGCTCAGAGCGGACGTGAGACTTGCCAGAGGTCCAGCAATGAGTGTGTGGCTTTGGGGACTGTCATTTAGGCTGTCACTCAGGGTGCTGCCGTGGCTTGGCTGTGTCCATCTCATCTCTGCTCTCCCTGTGTCTTTCCCAGGCAGCCAGGGTGATTCTAAGCTGCTGCGTTTGGCTTTTAGAGGGGGTCTTCCTCTGAAGTCCAGGCTGGCCCAGAACCCTTCTGGATCCTCCTGCTCTGGGCTCTGGAGTGTGGGCTGACAGCCCCTCCCATGCCCTGACCAGCAGGTCCAGCAGGAGCGGCCGGCTCCGAGCTCAGGGTAAGGTGAGCAGAGAGCTGGTGCTGGGCGCCCTGGAGGTCTGGCTGAAGTCACCTTGTCAGGCTTTCGAGCTGTGTACAGCAGACAGGCTCAAAGAGGCTGAGTCACTTGTCCGCCACACCCAGATGGCAGCCATAGCTGACACCTCAGGGCCACCTTCTTGTCCTCCCCTGCTCCAAGACCTCTCTTGCTGCCACTGCGGTCACTCCAAGACCAGCCCCGGTCAGGAGGTGCCCGCCTGCTCAGGGCGCCCCCCTCGGCCAGCCAGCTGGGAGAGGCTGTGGAGCCTGGGGCTGTTGTCATGCTGCGGAGGGGGAGGCTGGGGGTGTCTGTGTGTGAACATAAGGCCTCTGGGTTCACCCTGACACTGAATGAAAAACTCCCCAATTATTCGCCCAGCCTCATTCATATGCAGACAGACATCTGTTATTTAGGAGTCAACAACCGTGGCTTCTGGGGGGAGGGGCGCATGGCTCCCGTGTCTCTGACTCTAGGGGGGCAGCTGCCTGGGGCTCAACCCCCTCCTTGCAGACCTGAAGGCTGCGCTGGACCCTCACCCCATTCTGGAGGAGAGCAGGGAGGTGCCACCAGGGACCGGAGAGGAGCAGGAATTGCAGAGCAAAGAGTCGAAACACAAGCCCTGCCTGGGGAGGTACCCCAGTGCTGCCCCTGGGAAACTAAAGCCAGCACTGAGGAGCCAGGCTCCTCTCCCAGCCCCCGAGAGTCTGGGAACCAGGGTGGGTTTCCATGGCAACATGGGGTCCTCACTCGAGGCTCCTACAGGAAATAGGGAGCCAGTGCAGGAAGATGGAGACCACAGGACCTCGGCCTGTGGAGGAGCAGAGCAGGGCTCTCCAGCTCCGAAGACGGGTGTGGGGACGGACGCCACCTCCCCGGCCGGCTCCCCGGGCCTGACTCCCAGCGCCAACCTCACATGGCCAGGACGCCTGTCCTGACTCCCAGCGCCAACCTCACATGGCCAGGACGCCTGTCCTGACTCCCAGCGCCAACCTCACATGGCCAGGACGCCTGCCTGGGGGCCGCCGTAGCCCCGGGGGTGTGCAGGTGGGAGTCATGCAGGAGTTACCCCTCCCCTTCACTTTGGCAGCACTGGGGTTTGAGGTGGGCGCCTTTCTACTGCTCTGCATCCCCAGGACTATTTCCCCTTTATTTTCTGAGTTATGATCTTACTAAGTCCCTAAGTGGTCCAGCCTGGACTTCAACTTGTGATCCTCCCGGAGTACTGGGATGACGGGCTTGTGCCGCCACTCTGCTGATTAACCCTTTCTCCAGGTGTGAAAATAGGCTCCGACAGGCTCCGCAGGGCTTTCCCGGGAGAGCCTCAGGGCTGGACAGGGCCCTCTCCAAAGCTCAGGCCCTTTCCTTGCCTGTCCCCCTTATGGGTCACCTGTCGGAGACCACCCCCAGCAGCCGAGATGAGACTGAGTGTCTCTGAAGTTAGAGTCTCCTGTCTTCCTCCTGTCTCTGCTGTCTGACTCCAGAGGTTAAGAAATGGGAGGCCAGGGCCGGGGAGTTAGTTCAGTGGTTCCGGCGCCTGTCTCGCAAGCGCAAGGACCCGGGTTCAGTTCCCCGGTAACCACATAACAATACTGGGTGTGGACCCAGCAGCAACCAGTACCACATACCACAGTGCCGGGCGTGGTGGCTCACGCCTATAATCCCAGCACTCGGGAGGCAGAGGCAGGAGGATTGTGATGTGAGTTGGAGGCTGAGCTCAAGGCCAGCCTGAACCACAAAAAGCGAGACCCTGTCTCCAAAAAACCTAAAAAAAAAAAAAAAAAAAAGAAATGGGAGGCCAGGTGTGGTGGCTCACGCTTGTCATCCCAGCACTCAGGAGGCAGAGGCAGGAGGATTCCCGGGAGTTACAGGCTTGCCTGGGCTACGTGGTGAGTTCAGGGCCAGCCTAAAGTGCAGTGAGACCTCGTCTCAGAAAATTAAAAAAAAAAGAAATTGGAAATTGGAGCAGGATCACAGTGATTAGCTCTTTGTTTATTCCATTAAATGATTAAGGTGGTTACATTGTTTCCCAAATGGGTGTCTAATTTGTGGGGAAACAGCCACAGGGGCAGCAGCCTGGAGCCTCCTGCTCCTGGGTTCTGGTGGTCACTTGCAGGACGCTGGGGCCTGCTCCCCCCAGGCTCCTGCCTCCCCTCTGCCACTGGGTCTTGGAGGGGACCAGAACCCGCCCCCGGCAAACTTTGGGGTTCCTCTGCCGATTTCTTCCTAACTCTGTTCACTCTGGGGATGCTGAGACTGGCCCTCATTCCCTGAGCACAGTGGCAGGAGGGGAGGTGGGAGAGGGTGCTAGTGTCCTGTGAGCTGGAGGCCTCAGGCTTGGGCCGCCTTTGTGCCGAGTGCTCCAAAGCGGAGAGGAAGCTGGTGTGACAGTGCAGCCTGTGACCCCACACTCCAGAGGCTGAGGCGGAAGGGTCTCCAGGAGTCCCAGGCCAGCACTGGGACATAGTGAGCTGAAGTCCAGGAGTGGACTTCACCCCTGGACTTACGTGTCGGCCCCTGCCTCACACAAGGGACTTCAGTCACTCCACTGTCTGCCTGAAGTCCCTCGAGGCTCCTCCTGGCCTCAGCACGAGGTCCCCTCGCCTCCTGGGTGTACCTCCCAGCCTCCTCCATTTCCTGCTGTGCAGCCTTCCACATGAAGTCCATTCTCCTGCCCAGCGTTGCACTTGCTGGGCCTTCTGCCCAGGCGTCCTCCCCAACCGCGCCCGGCCCAGCAGCCCCTCTCCAACCCTCAGGACCCTCCCACAGTGCGGGTGCGAACACCTCTCAGCCCAGACGCCCTCCACCCGGGCACCTGTGCCCCCGAGCCAGCCTGCGGCACACAGGGAGCAGCACAGGTGATGTGAATCTCACTCTGGGAGAACAGGCCACGCTGGGGCGGGAGGGAGCCCAGCAAGGTTCCGGGGAAGAATGTCAATAAAAAGAGGCCAGCGGGACCAGGGCCAGGGAGCGAAAGCAGGACAGTCTGCAACCGGACTCCAGGCACACAGGCCCGCTCTGTCCGGTGCCAGCCCCTGCCAGCCCGCAGGCCTCCTCGGGGGTGACGCTGGGGTGACTCCACTCCGCAGATGCTTCCCGGGCCATCCAGGAGTACAGGATGGACAGAGGGAGTCAGAGCCCAGCTACTGACTGCTGGGAGGCTGCCTATGTGGGCTCTGCTTCCGGGTGCTCCTGGCCACCCCCCATGTCCAGGTAGCACAGGTTCAAGCCAGGGCTGGAGGGGGGACTCCGGCCCCTCCCGGGGAGCAGAGGGCCCCTAACCCGAGGCCTGTCCGCCTCATCAGCCAGAGTGAAGCACCCAAGGACCTCGCATGGCCCGCGTGCAGCTCCCGCCATTCACTCCGACAGGCTCTGCCATTCACGGTGCGGACAACTCCAGCCACAGCCCGTTCCACGACATGGCCTTTATTTTGGGACTGTCAGCAAGGAGGGGGGGGGCCGGTGAGTGTGCAGGAGATTCAGTGCGTGGGGGCTGGAGGTTAGGGCTGCGCGGACAGAGAATGAGGAGGGCTGTGAAGCTCACAGGATGGCCGCCTGTCACGGGGACAGAAGGCAGGGCCGGGAGGGAGGATGCAGCAAGGTCGGGGCAGCACCGCTTCGCGATGCCTGCTGTCCTACCAGGTTCACTCTGGACGCCCAGCCTCGCTCCCCAAGTCCCAGCCGGCCGGTGACACCCGCTGCCCGGCTGCGCCCAGAGCTTGCGGGCCCTGCCCTCCTGGCCGGGTCAGAGGTCATGGGCTACAGGAGCTCCCCGCCCTACACTCCGCCTCACATGAGGCTGCAGCTCTTGGCCCGGTCCTTATGCATCTCGCCCTCGCCGCTCCGCTCTGGCCGGCCCGACAGCGGCGTGGATCGCTGCAGCCCCCGGCGCGAGTCGGTGCGGCGCAGCTGCCGGTGGCCGCGGCCGAGGGAGGCCACAGTGGCCACGTGGAACACGTCCCTGACGCTGCGCTCTGAGGACCGCGAGGAGCACTCTACGTAGGACACGGCCCCCACCTGCTTGGCCAGCACGGAGCCCTGGGGAAAGGAGGTTGGGGGACTCGCTGCTGCCCAGCAAGGGGCTGGGGAACAGTGTGGGCTGTGGGGGCCTCAGCTCAGGTCAGAGATCCTAGGGCGAGACATGAGTATGGGGCAGGTGCTACAGCTTTGCTCTTGTCTTGCTCAGTGCTAAGGACCAAAGCCAGGGGCTTTGCATGGAGCTACCACCCCCCATTTTGAGACAGGGTCTCTATAGTTCAGCCTGGCCCTGAACTCACTGTGTAGCCCAGGCCAGCCTCGAACTCACAGAAATCATCCTGCCTCTGCCTCCTGAGTGCTGGGATTACAGGTGTGAGTCACTGTGCCTGCTTGGGTATTATGCCTTCAAATCAGGGTCTGAGAGTCAGAGACCAGAGGTCGGAGCTGGGCTGGGTCCGAGGTCATGGGTCCCACCTGCTCGTGTGTGACAGGGATCAGCCTCTGCTTGGACAGCTCCCGCAGGGTGGCCAGGTCGGTCCTCATGTCCAGTTTACAGCCAACCAGCACCACCTTGGCGTTGGGGCAGAACTCTTGCGTCTCCCCCTGCCACTGTCAGAGGAAGATGGTCATGGCAGGCAGAGGCAGGTGCAGGGAGGTCTTGCCCTGCGCAGCTGGCAGGGAGCCCGCGTCTCTGCATGAGCAGGGCACACTCATGGAAGTTTGATTCGGAGCCCAGGGCCGTGAGGGGAGGGGAGCAGAGGCCTGCGGGGCTGGGGGCCTCTGGCCTCAGGGCTGGAAGGCTGGCCACTCTGGAACCATCCACTCCCATAAATGTCCTTGGAACAGGGCGACCACGTCCTGGCTGGGATACTGGGCCTCGCTGGCTGACTCTGCCCCATCCTCTGCCACTTTTCTCCTGGAAACAGGGTCTAGGGAGGCCTTCTTCCTGAGCCCCAGCCAGCGCCTGAACCCCAGGAGAGGGGACACCAGAGCCTCTGTCCCCCAGTGCTCCTCCCTGTCTGGCTCCTTGCTCTGTGTCCGGTTCTGAAGTTAAAGTTCAGGAAATGGCACAGCAGGAGAGACCACCGCATCTGCTACCATGACCCGGATGTGGCTCCCTCCTCCTGCCTCCCACTGGGCACAGCCACAGGCCCGTCCCCACCTTCTTGAGGACGTTGTCCAACGTCTCTGGACGGCTGATGTCAAAACAGATGAGCACAGCATCGGAGTCCGGGTAGGCCAGGGGCCGGACATTGTCATAGTAAGAGGAACCTGAGGGAAGACAGGAGTGGGGAGACAAATACGCCCTCCTGGTGGCAGCTGGGGGGACAGAAAAAGGGACCCCAGAGTGCAAGTGTGCAAGTGCTGAGATTACAGGATAAACTACCATGCTCAGTTTTTATTTTTTAGTAATTAAAAAAAAAATAGTTTAGGGGCCGGGGAGTTAGCTCAGTGGTTCCGGCGCCTGTCTTGCAAGCGCAAGGGCCCGGGTTCGATCCCGGTAGCCACATACTTATACTGGGCATGGAGACTCACACCCAGCAGCAACCAGTACCACACACCACAGTGCCAGGCGTGGTGGCTCACGCCTGTAATCCCAGCACTCGGGAGGCAGAGGCAGGAGGATTGCTGTGATGAGTTTGAGGCTGAGCTCGGGGCCAGCCTGAACCACAAAGCGAGACCCTGTCTCAAAAAAAAAAAAACTTTAACATACCTTTCTTTCACTTTAAAAAAATATATATATATACGGTCTCACTTTTTATTTCAGGCTGGCCCTGAACTCACCATGTAACCCAGGCTGGCCTCAAGCTCACAGCGATCCTCCTGCCTCTGCCTCCTGAGATTTGGGATTACAGGTGTGAGCCACCGCGCCTGACATAGTGGTATGTGGTACCAGGGATCGAACTCAGGACCTTGTTCCTCTTCCCAGGCAGATGCTGGAACCAGTGAGCTAAATCCTCATTCTAGTTTTTTCTTTCTTTCTTTCTTTCCTTTTTTTTTTGAGACAGGGTCTCCCTTTGTAGTTCAGGCTGGCCCTGAGCTCAGTCTCAAACTCACAGCAATCCCCCTGCCTCTGCCTCCTAAGTGCAGGGAGTACAGGCGTGAGCCACCATGCCCGGCACTGTGGTGTGTGGTACTGATTGCTGATGTGTTTGGGTTACCACACCCAGCATTGTTGTGTGTGGTTACCAGGGACTAAACTCCGGACCTTGTGCTCACTTGCGGCAGGCGCTAGAACCACTGAGCTAAATCTCCAGCCCTCTTTTTCTTTCTTTTTGCAGTATTGGAGATTGAACCTAAAGCCTTCACAGTGACCTATACCCTAGCCCTGTACTCCTCTTTTTCAAATTTGAGATAGGGTTTCGCTGAATTCCTCAGTTGCTCAGTCTGGGCTTGAACTTGTGATCCTCCTGCCTCAGCTTCCCAGGGTGCTGGAATTACAGGTGTGCACCACTGTGCCAGCTTGAGTTTTGGAGCCCTCTGACATGCTCAGTAATTTTTTGCATGTATGTGTTCCTGGACACTGATAGGCAACCTGCATAGCCGTCCAGGGAAGTGTGTGAAAAGAGAAGCGCTCTCCTTCTCCAGGAGGTGAGGGGCAGGGCCAGGGAGAGTTCTCCATCCTCTTGGGGTTTGGTCTGGGCTGTCTCCAACTCTGCCTGGCAGGACAGAGCTGTACCTGAGTCCTCAGCGAGCTCTGGCTACCTGGAGATCAGGGCACCGGGCTTTGTCCCTTCCAGCGGTCTCTGTCAGGCTCAGCAAGTCTGGCCTCAGGTTCCCCGGCATTAAGTAAAACGCGGACTTTCCTTTCCTTTAGACTGGACGCAGGGCTGGCCTGGAACCTCGGGGTCCTGCCGAGCGGGGGGTCAGGGCGGGGACGGGAGGTCAGGTGACCTCGGGGACTGGGCTACCTGAAGTGTCCCACATGTTGAGCTCGATGCGGCGCTTGTCGATCTCGAAGCTCGCCGTGTAGTTCTCAAAGACAGTGGGGACGTAGCTCTGCGGATCGGGTCGGGGTGAGCGCCCGCACAGCCCGGCGGCCCGCTGGCCCGGAGAAGTTGGTCTGGGGCTGGCGGGGAACCCGAGCAGCCACCCCCGGGATCCCTCTGGGCCCCTGCCCGGGTGCCCCAGCCCATCCCCCGCTGGCCTTCCCGAGACCCCGCGCTGCCTCTGCTCGGGGCTCGCGGCTGCCCGCCCGCTCACCCCGGGGTAGGCGTCCTTGGCGAACACCTGCAGCAGCGCCGTCTTGCCGCACTCCGCATCCCCCACCACCACGATCTTGCAGCGGCCGCCCTGCGCCTCCATCGCCTCGGCCGCGCGATGACAGCCCCTGCGCCGTCCGCCGCTCGGGCCCTGCCGCCGCCTCCCCCGCCGCTGCCGCTGCAGCCACCCGGGCCGCGGACACCGGCATCGCGCGGGCCCGCGCCGAGCCCCCGCCGCGGCCTGCCCCGCCCCCGCGCAAGCCCCGCCCCCACAGCGGCCAGCTCCGCCCCAAGGCGCGCTCAGCGCCTCCGCAGGCCCCGCCCCAGACCGCTCCTCCTCCTCCGCCACAGCTACCTCCACCCCTCCTCAGACCACACCCCCTGAGCTCCGGCCCGCAGGCCAGGCGACCCCACCGCGCCCAACAACCCACGGTCCAGTCCCGCCCATAGTCCCGCCCACCTCGCGCTCCGCCCCGACCGCAATCCAGGGGGCGGGGCCTGGGGACAAGGGCGGGAGCCTGACTCCGGACAGCTGCGGTGGTCTAAAATGCCCGTTGAGACCGACCCCCGACCCCGCCTGGTACTAAGTATTAGGCCTTTACACTAAGCTACATCTCCAGCTCTTTTCAAATTTTGAGACAAGATCTTACTAAGTCGCCAGACTGGCCTTGAACTTGCAGTCCTCATGCCCCAGCCCCTCAGAGTGCTGGGATGACAGGGGCGTAGCGCGCCCTCCCGCCAGCTGAGAAGGGCTTATTTGACCTTCTTAGGGATGGACGCGGGGCAGAGTTCCCAAGGCTGCGTGTGTGAAGGGCACACGCGCGAGCTTGGGGCCTTCGGTGCTCCCATGCGTGCACGTGGGTGTGCTAGCCCAGACCACGCCGGACAGTGGTGCACTTTCTGGATATGGGGGCGGGATATCAGGATCAAGTCTTGGTTTTGTCCCCTCTGCAATAAGGACGGGGTGGTTTGGGGGGAACCGGGGCTACAGCTTGCAATACTGCGAGTGACGTCATAGCTTCCCGTCTCCTTGGCGACGGGCGGAGGCGGGGCCTGGGGCGTGCAACCTGAGAGGTGTGGGGCACCCCTTGGCCGGTAGGCGGCTGGACAGCGTCCTCCCGCCCCGCGTGGAGGGGTGGAAATTTCGGGGGAGATGCGTCCTCTAGTGGACGCCTGGGGAGAGGAGAAAGCGAAGGAGAGGAGCTGGCACCCAGAAAGTCGGCCAGAGTCTGAGTCCAGATCAACCTTCCCCGTGAAGGTGTGTCTTAGCCGGACTCGTGGGGGTGCAGAGGCGGGGCCAGAAGGATCAGAAGTTCAAGCCCAGCCTGGGCAGACTGGTGATTTAGCGACAGACACCCTGCCTCAAAATTAAAATAAAAATGGTCTGGGGAGGCCTGCCTGGCAAACGCAAGGCCCTGGCTTCGATCCCCGGTACAAAAAAGAGCTGTAGAGAAAAGGAGCGTGCTGGGTATGGAGACCCTGGGTTCAGTCTCAGGACTGAAAGCAATGTTTTCTTAAAAGGAGGGTATGCGATTTAATTTTATCTTCTTCTGAGAACGCCGCAAAGCCCGACGTCGTCCTCGTTTTGCAGAAAAGGGACGTGAGGCGCAGATGTTCACAGGCAGCAGCGTTGTAAGTTACTTACTTTGTGTGTGCTGGGGAGGGAGTCCGGCCTCCTCCTGTCTCAGCCTCCGGAGGAGCAGGGATTACAGCCCGCGCGGGTCCGAAGTCCGCCAAGGTCCCAGCGTTCCTCACGACAATCAGAGCCCGAGCCAGGCTTCATGAGGTTCTGGTCCAAAGGGCCTGACTTCCCCACGACCCAACATGTGGGGATCAATCTTCAGATTACCTTTCAAAGAGCTTTTCATGCGCGCAGGACTTATTACGAGTAAAGGCCCAGACTCTGAACGACCCCAAGACTGTTTCCAGGTTTATCTATGCCTTTTACCACGGTATCGAATTGGTCCCCCAATATCCCTGAGCCCCAAAGTGGGAGGCGAGGCCCCGCCCCCAGCGGTTCTTCCCGGCTCCCTCGAAGCCCCGCCCCTCCAAGAATCCCCGCCCCCAGGGCTCTAGCCCGGAGAGCGACTGGCCCTTCAGAGCCCCTCCCCGCCCCCCAGAGCTCCGCCTAAGGTTCCCGCCCCGCCCCCTGGGAATCCCGCCTTCGCCTCGGCGCCCCTCCCAGGGACGCGGCCTGTGGGGGGCCAGCGCTGAGCCTTTCAGCGCTCTGGGATCTGGTACCCAGCCCCCTTGTTCCCCGCCCCCGGGGCCGCCTGGGCCAGTCAGCGCCCGGCTTGGAGCCCCGCCCCGAGCCTAGCCCCGCCCCCGAGCCCGCCGCCCGCCCGCCGGCCCGGCCCTCCGCAGCGGCACCCTGGTGCGGCCGAGCGCGCGTCGCGAGTCCGGCCATGTCCACCGAGGGAGACGGAGCCGAGGCGGCCGCGGGGCTGGCAACGGCGGCGGCGGCGGCGGCCGAGGAGGCGGCGCCCGTGGAGGACGCGGCCCCGAAGCCCGCGCCCGCCGAGGCGGCCGCGCCCACGCTGCGCTGCCTGCTGCTCACCGGCTTCGGCGGCTACGACAAGGTGAAGCTGCAGCGGCGGCCGGCCGCGCCCCCCGCGCCCGGGCCGGGGCAGCTGAGCCTGCGCGTGCGCGCCTGCGGCCTCAACTTCTCCGACCTGTTCGCGCGCCAGGGCCTGCACGACCGCCTGCCGCCGCTGCCGCTCACCCCGGGCATCGAGGGCGCGGGCGAGGTGGTGGCCGTGGGCGAAGGCGTGGCCGACCGCAAGGTGAGCGCGGGTGTGGCCTCCCGCAGGGTGAGCGCGGGTGTGGCCGCCCGCTCGGTGAGCGCGGGTGTGGCCGCGGGCCGGGACCGCGACCTCCGCGCGGAGCCGCACCCCTCGGTGCGCTCGCATGCGAGACGGGGCCTCACCGAGTCGCTGCGTCCCCGGTGGGTTTGAACTCGCCGCCCTCCTGGCGCAGCCTCCCGGAGTGCTCGGTTAGTGGCGACCCTACCACGCCCGCCTTTGTTTTTCTGTGTTTTGCGGCGCTGGGGCTCGGACGTACGGCCTCGCGCAAGTGAGCCCGGGCTCTGCCCTGGAGCCGAGCCACCACTGGAACACTGATTCGGGATGCCTGGAGGACGGGGTTGATTTGGGGAGCAGGACCAAGTTACTGCCCCGTCCCCGACCACTCCGAGTCGCGGCCACCGCCCCAACGCGGTGGGGAGGTTTGAGGGGAGACGATATGACGCCCACGCGCATGCGCGCCCCCGCCGCCCCCCCAGGGCTCCCCCAGCCCGGGCTCTGGGCTCCCCCAGCCCCGGCTCTGGGCTCCCCCAGCCCCGGCTCTGGACCCCCCCAGCCCCGGCTCTGGACCCCCGGGGGACTGAGCCTGGGTGGTGGCCTTGCGTCGGGGCTGGGCAGCGCCCTGCCCGACCCGAGTCACATGCGGCCGCGTGGGTGGGACCCGGAGCCGCCGTCGTGGGGCTGGAGGGGAGCTCTCTGTCCCTCGTGACGCAGCCCCCGCCCGCGGTGACTCAGCTGCCCGACCCCCTGGCCGGGCACTTCCGGGTAGACTCGAGGCTCCTTAGGGGACCGCGGCCTCGAACCCTAGCCTAGCCGGTGGGAAGGGCCGCGACGGAGCTGGTTCGTCCAGCTCTGCCAGTCCCTTTCTCCTGCTTTACGGCCCAGCTGGGCCCTGACCCGACACCGGACACCTGGTGACCAACTTTCTGAGAGCCCTGGGGTGCAGCCTGTACAGGTCATGTGTCGGGGTTCGGAGCTCCCCCGACCCTTGGAGTTACTGCACAGCCCCCCTCCTCGTCCCAGGCGGCTCCCTGAGTCCAGCTCTGCCCCACCCTCCCACCCCTAAGTCACCACTCGGAGAGGAATGTGGAGGGGAGGGAGGCACAGCTCTGGGTGCCCAGCGGGCCTGCCACCTCGCCCCTCCCCACGCTTTCCGCCTGGTAAATACAGGAAATCCCAAGGCTCTGATGTAAGAGCCGGACTGGGGAGCCCAGCTCCTCTGCCTGCCCTGGGGAGGGTCCAGTGTGGACCTGCGGGCGGCCGCAGGGTAGGCCCAGGCTGTCAGCCGGAGGAGGGCTGAGGACGCGGGGGCACGCTGTAGATAGGAGGCCCGTCTCCCTGTTCTGTGGCCTCCGAGCCTCCACTTCCTTCCTGGCAGGCCGGAAGGACGGACAGGGGCTATCACCCTCCTGCTGGCCCAGCCCTGGCTGCCAGGACCTGGGCATCAGCCTGCCGGGCTGGTCATCTCCGTTCCTTCCTCTCCGAGAGGCTGAGGGGTGGGGATCCTGCCCGCTGTGTGGAGTGAAGGTTTTCTGGGTCCGAGGCATGGCGACTTGGCCACACCCCGCTGGGTCCCTGTGCCTCGGTGGGCCTTGCCACACACTGCTCTTCCTTTGGTTACTGTTAATCAGTGAGCCCTGCTGGGGCTGGAGGTCACCGAGGGGGGATTTTTTTCCACCTGAGCCTAGTAACTCCCCTGCTTTGCAGATAAGAAAACTGGTTAAATAATTTGTTTGCCTTCAGCCACACTGCCAGCTGCTGACGGGGGGCATTTCAGTAACCCGAGTGGCTGGATCCCTCTGACCAGGGCCACGCAGGCCTGACTGTAACTTCTTACACAACACGGAAGCATGCAGTCTGTGAACAGAAGATAAGGGTAGGGTCTACCTCAAACCTGATGGAAGGATTAACTCCCTCTTTCTTTGTTGTTTTTTTTTTTTTTTTTTTTGAGTTAAGGCCTCGCTTTGTAGCTCAGGCTGGTCCCAAACTCACCACTTTGTAGCCCAGGCCAGCTTTGAACTCACAGCAATCCTCCTACCTCAGCTTCCCCGGTGCTGGGATTACAGGTGTGTCACTATGCCCAGCACTGTAGTATGTAGCTACCGGGGATCAAACTTGGGAGCTTGCGCTTGCCAGGCAGATGCCGGAACCCGGCCCCTTTTTAAACATTTTTGAGACAGTACCTCGCTTTGTAGTTCAGGCTGGCCCTGAACTCACTATGTAGCACAGGATGGCCTCAAACTCACAGAGATCCTTCTGCCTCAGCCTCCTAGTGCTGGGATTGCAGGCATGCACAACTGAGGCATCCGGAAATTGAACGCTTTAGTGTAAAGCACTTGGCGTAGGGCTAGCCCTCAGTGAGCACCCAGGGAAGCACGTTCCTGATGGTGGAGATGTTATCGGTGGAGCCCAGGCCTCGCCACGGCTGCTGCTGCTGCTGTCGCCCGGCAGATGCACGGCAACCTGGGGAGGGCGGAAGTTGCTGGGGGTCAGCGAGTGACCGGATGGCACCCTTCTTCCCTTTGGCAAGGTGGGGGACCGGGTCATGGTGTTGACCCGCTGGGGCATGTGGCAGGAGGAGGTGACGGTCCCCGCTGCCCACACCTTCCTCATGCCTGAGGCCATGACCTTTGAAGAGGCAGCCGCCCTGCTGGTCAACTACCTGACAGCCTACATGGTCCTGTTCGACTTCGGCAACCTGAGGCCTGGCCACAGCGTCTTGGTGCACATGGCTGCAGGTGACGCCCCTTCCCGGTCCCCTTTGCTTACCCCACTCCAGCTTTCCCTCCCTGCTGCCGGGCTGGCTTGTTGCCATGGCAACGCCTGGCTGCCTTGGCCTGTGGTGCCCAGAGGCCTGTGTGGTAGGGTTGCCGTGGTAACTCAGCCTCTAGGTCCAGCGCGGTGTCCTTAGCAACCAGCCTTTGCCCACAGCCTCTGCTCTCCAGCTGCCCTATCCCGGGCTCAGTCATGGAAATGAGGGGTCCTGGGTCCCCAGATAAGCCAGAGCACAGTCCCTGGGAGACTAGGGAGAGGTCAGAGCCAGGTGCCTCCACGCCCCTCCTGTGGTGTCTCGCTGCAGGCGGTGTGGGCATGGCCGCCCTGCAGCTGTGCCGCACGGTGGAGCGTGTGACAGTGTTTGGGACGGCCTCGGCCAGCAAGCACGAGGTGCTGAGAAAGAGCGGGGTCGCCCATCCCATCGACTACCACACTGCGGACTACGTGGAGGAGATCAGGAAGATCTCCCCTAAAGGTGGGCGGGGCCGGCATGGGGCCCGAGGGGTCCCCAAGAGTGCAGACCCTCATGCTGTCCCTGGTCTCCCGCTGTGACAGGAGTGGACATCGTCATGGACCCTCTGGGCGGGTCCGACACGGCCAAGGGCTACAGCCTCCTCAGACCCATGGGGAAGGTCGTCTCCTACGGTGAGCGGGGCTCTGGGTGAGGGCCGGGCTGAGAGCAGCCCGGGGTTGTGCCTTCAGCCGGCTGCACCCTGGGGAAACCTCCGTGGGGGTCGGGGTCAACGTGGGTCCTGCTGTTGGGGATCATTCTGCGTGCATACCGGCCAGGCTGCCTTCCTCCTGTCCCACCTGCTCCAAGCCAGGTTGAGGGCAGGTGCCTGTCATCTCACACTTGGAGGCAGAGGCAGGAGGCTCGCCGAGAGACTGAAGCCAGCCTCGGTTACATAGTGAGTTCAGGACCAGCCAACAGAACACAGTGGGCCGTCTCAAAACACATACACACACACACAAAATTCCCCGCACCTGGGAGACTGAGGCAGGATTGCTAAGTTTGAGACCAGCCTGAACTACCTAGCAAGACAGTATCAGAAAAAACCCCATTAAATGTGTTACGTACACACACCAACTCCCCACAGTAAATCGCCGTCATGTATGCACATGCAGACTGAACAATAAACACTGAAACGAAGTAAATTTACGGAGAGGCAACCTCTGCGTCCGTGGGGTTGGGACCACTGTGCTTGCCGCTCTGGTGCCCTCGAGGGGGAGCGGAGGCAGGCAGGTGAGCTCGCAGGGCCGCTCACTGGCGGCCACCACGTCCTGTCCCACAGGGGTGGCCAACATGCTGACGGGCCCCAAGCGCAACCTGGTGGCCATCGCCCGCACGTGGTGGAACCAGTTCAGTGTCACGGCCCAGCAGCTGCTGCAGTCCAACCGTGCCGTGTGTGGCTTCTACCTGGGAGGCCTGGAGGACGACACGGAGCTGCTGCGCGGCGTGGTGGCCCGCCTGCTGGCCCTGTACAGCCAGGGCCACATCAAGCCCCACATCGACTCCGTGTGGCCCTTCGAGAAGGTGGGTGTGCGGCGCTGGCGGGAGGGCCTCGGCTGTCCCGAGAGGACGCTCAGCTCCTCTTCTGGGAGGATGAGGCTGGGGTGTCGCGAGCCAAGTTCAGCTTGGACGACTGTGATGCTGTCTCGAAGCTGAACAGAAAAGGGCCTGGGGGTGTAGCTGAGTGGGAAGGCCCGGGTTTGGCCCCGGCGTCACCAGAGGATGGGTCTTTCTGTCACTGGGTATGGTGGCTCCACTGGACTGGCTCCCGGGGCCGGGCAGCCTCGGGAGCAGAGTCTGCACTTCTCCGCCAGGTGGCTGACGCCATGAAACAGTTGCAGGAGAAGAGGAATGTGGGCAAGGTCGTCCTGGTGCCCGGGCCAGAGAAGGAGAACTAGCCCGCGCCGGGCAAGCGAGTGCTGCGACGGCCCCCCCCCCGCTCCAGCTCGGCCTCCCGCTCCAGCTCCTCCCGCCCGCCCCGCCCCTGTCCGGCCAGGGCTCCCTGCCCCTTCCTGCCCGCCCGTGTAGGAGCCGGAAAGGGACCACTTGGATGTCCCGGCCCTGCCCGGGGACAGGGCGGGCAAAGGGCCTGCTGCTTCTGGGCCCCGCCCTCTCTGGCTGCTGTGCTGCTTTCTTGCCAAGGTTAGCCTCCTGTGTGCCCCTGTGCCTCCACTTCCTTCCCACTGTACCCGAGTCCAGCATGCCGCCGTCCCTCTCGTGGGTCAGTCCCCCGCCCGGGCTCTGCCCAGCCGCTTAAGCACAACAGGACTCCGTCCACCTCTGGGCTGCGAGGCCACCTCTTCCGGGCTCTGGCAATCAGACCAGCTCCATCTTGCCGCCGAGGCCTTGTGATCCACTCCCAGTGCCTTTGCACCGGAAGCCTGTGCTGCCGCAGCGGGTCCTGGGCCTGCTCTGCCCTGACCCTCAGTGCCTTCCCCATCCATGGAGCTGAGCTCCCCGCTTCTCCTGCCACCCCACAGGCCTCTGCAGCACCAGGCGTGCTCCGAGCCTGCCCTGTCCCGTGCTGGGTGAGGACGAGGCAGGGAGGTCTCCCAGCGGGCAGTGCAGAGCCCAGAGGCAGTTTCCCTCTGGGCCTGGGATGAAGCTCACAGCTCAGCCCCAAGCTTTGATCTGCATGAGAGACAGCCAGTGGGGGTGTGGGAAGGACACGGCTGAGGCCGGGGAGGGGTGCCGGCCCCATGCACAGCTGCCTTTGTGTTCGTGTCAATAAAAAGCCAAACCGGGCAGGCCACTCGCGGGCGTCACTTCCCATGAGCTCCGTGGCCCCGCCCGGCCCCCGACTAGTTGCGCATCGAGGTCCCTGAATGAGCCGGCGGGACCCCAGTCAAGTGGTACGGGCGCTTTAATGCTCTCAGCCTCTGCCCAAATCTGAGGTGAACACGGCCAGGCCCCGCTGGCCAGGGGGCACCACGGCCACTGCTGTCACCTCGCCGCCGCCGCAGGTGGGCTTCTGGAAGTGCACCTCCAGGACGTCACGCAGCTCTGGGCCATCCAGGACGTCGGGGATACCCAGCACCAGCACCGAGTGGGGCACTGGCTGCCATCGGATCTGCGGAGGAGATGGGGGAGGCTGAGGCAGGATGGTGCACGGGAGGGCTACAGGACAGGCAGCTGGCAGAGCAGGGTGCTCACCTCGGCCTTCTGGATGTCCCCACTCACGTAGGGCGTGACTCTCAGTGGTACCTGCTGCCCACCCAGTGGCACACGGAACTGCCCGACCTGGCACAGGTGCTGGGCCACTGCAGGGACATGAAGGGCGGCCAGGCATGGAACCTGCTCCTGATTGACCCTGGGTACCGAGCCCCCGGCGCCCTGGCCTCACCTCCCTCATCGGCGAAGCCTAACACGGCGCCGCCCTGCAGCAGCTCCCGGGAGTCCACGTCCCCGCCACCGTGCCGGGTCTTGCCAAAGAAGAGCTCAAGCTTGTCCAGCAGCACTTCCGCAGGCAGCCGCAGCCCTGCTGACAGCCCGCTCACCAGCACGCACTGTCCGCTCGCCTTGCTGGACACTTGCACGGCGGTCACCAGGGGCAGCTGCAGCGGCCGCACGTGCACCCGCAGGCGGCACTCCTCCAGGGTCACACAATGCAGCTCCCGCCGCAGCACCTGCTCGGCCACTGGGGGGAAGCCGGGGTCAGCTCAGGGACCTGCGCCCCACGCCCTCCTCTGGTGCCTCAGCCTACCTTTGGGGTCATCAAAGGTCACCAGGGCACAGCCCTCTGGGAGAGGACAGCAGACGCGCAGCTGGGAGACCAAGGACTTCGCCGCCTCCTGGCCCTGCTCAGTGCGGCCCTGGAACTCCAAGGGGATCTCGGGCACCGGGAAGGGGACCTGTGGGTGGGGCAGGAGGCTGACAGTCACTTCACAGGTGTTCCATACCCAACACA
>PVIR01015659.1:0-37895 GCA_004026965.1 Petromus typicus
TTGTCTCCTGCTTCCTCAGTGACTCCAATCAATCTTATGTTATTCTTCTTTGAATCATCTAGGAGCTGTTGGATTGCCTTTTCATTATCGCTTGCTTTTTTCCATAGATTATGCTTTTCCAGTTCATTGGTTGAGATCCTGTCTTCTAGGTCTGAAATTCGGTCTTCTGCCAAATTCATTCTATTGCGCAAGCTTTCATCTTCTTTCTTAATTTCCTGGGCTTCTGCTTGTAGGTGTTTAAAAGGTTCCAGTGCTTTTGCTATCTTGCATTCTATCAGCTCCATGATTTCCTCTTTCGGTTTATTAATCATCATGTCGACACTGTCCAATATCTCTGCTTTCATCTCAGAGATCAGCTCTGATTTCCATTTTACTTGATCTGCTTTGGTTACCATTTCCGAGGGCCCTGGAGACTGGGCTTCACACTTCTCTATCTCTCTTCCCCCTGTGTTACTTGGAGGTGAGGATCTTTGTGTCTGAGATTTGGAGTGTTTCCTCATCTCTGACCTGCCCTGTTTTCTGGCACTGTTTGTTGCAAGTTACTTTCCTCTTAATAGTTAGGAACCTTAAAATAGCAGTGTTTCCTGGGTTGCTCTGTGCAGTCTGTATTGGGACCAATACAAGTTGACTGGATGTGCTTCTGCAGTTACTGTGGAGAAAATCAGACTCTGACCTGCTGACCTCAGTCCCTGGGTGCTCTTCTGGTGCAGGCCTGGAGGCCAGTAAGCTCTAACCTCGGCGCAGATTCAGTGAGGCAGACTCGGTGCTGCAGTCACCGCTTCCCGAGCCGCCCGCTGCCAAACTCAGTCCCTGGGCACCTGGAGACAAGTAAACTCCAAACCCGGCACAGATTCAGTGACGCAGGATCGGTGCCGCAGACTCGGTACCGCAGTCACCGCTTCCCGAGCTGCCCGCTGCTAAACTCAGTCTCTGGGCGCTCTTCCAGCGAGGGCCTGGAGGCCAGTAAGCTCCAAACCCGGTGCAGATTCAGTGGCACAGTCGCCGTTTCCCGAGCCGCCCGCTGCTAACCTCAGTCGCTGGACGCTCCTCCGGCGTGGGCCTGGAGACAAGTAAACTCCAAACCTGGCGCAGATTTAGTGACGCAGACTCAGTGCTGCAGTCTTTTTATTTTTTTTGAGACAGGGTCTCGCTTTGTAGTTCAGATTGGCCCTGAGCTCAGCCTCAAACTCTCATCACAGCAATCCTCCTGCCTCTGCCTCCCGAGTGCTGGGATTACAGGCGTGAGCCACCACGCCCGGCACTGTGGTATGTGGTACTGTTTGCTGCTGAACATGAGTCTCCACGCCCAGTATGGTATGTGGTTACCGGGGATCGAACCCAGGCCCTGCGCTTGTAAAACAGGCGCCAGAACCACTGAGCTGTATCCCCAGCCCAATCCTTGGTTCTTAAAATCTGTTGAATTGTTTAATATCTGTTACTGTAGTTTTATAAACAACAAATACTCAGCCATGGACATCACAGTGTAACCATGTTGAAGAGCATTTAATATGGGAGCGTGAAGCGGGCTATGATCCCAGAGAATATTGTTTTTTTGTCTCAAAATTACTAGTAATGTACTTAGTAAAGAAAATTTTGGTAACAAGGCACAGGAAAGTTGAAAAGAGTTTATTTCAATAAGGAGCAGTTCACAAGCTGGGAAATCCTAAGTGGAATGATGTTTAGTGTTCTAGTGATAGAGTATCAGAGACAAATATTTACAGAATGAATGAGAATGAAAAATAAAGAAATTTTTGATTGGCTTCATTTATAAAATTGCTTCTTCTGGTTATCTTTTTGGAAGTCCCAGTCATATTTTGACATTTTAGTAGGTTACATATGATTAGCTGATGATAAGATTTGGTTTGTCTATTGTAAACAATTACTGAAATCACACAAGATAAGTTTTACTTAGTGTTATAACTTGAGTCTAGATGTTGCCCAAAGCCTCATTCAGTCATAAGTGGGGCTTTTCCAAAGATAGCTGAATCTAGAGTGTGTGACGCTTGGATCAGTGGTATGTGGCTACTAAATGAATTCTCTGAGTGGTGTGGCTTAGTTTTCGATAGGATAGGGAAGAGAAAGAGTTCGCCACGTGTTACTTGCTGTTGGTCTTGCGCTTGCTTTTGCTGTCTTCTGCCTTCTGTGAACTCTTTCTCCTCTGCCATGCCGCCCTGCCTCGACAAGCCAACAGTGAACTGAAACATCTATGAACTAAGCTAAATAAACTCTTCTTCTTTAACTTTGGATATTGGATGTTGTCTCATGAGGAGAAAAAGTAAGTAAGACAATTAAGTTTTGTTTATGCAAAGTTCAGGTTGTATTTATAACCTATTTGACTTTGTTCAGGAACTTTTCAGTCTTGTCTGGGTATGGTGTCTCATGGCTGTAATCACAGCACTTAGGAGGCAGAGGCAGGAAGGTTGCTCTGAGTTTGAGGCTAGACTGGACTACATAGTGAATTCAAAACCAGGCGGGGCTACATAGTGAAACTCTGATTATAAAAGAAATTGTTTCATTGTTCATCTTCATTTTAATTTTGCATTAGCTCATGGAAGGTATTCAGTATATAATTATTAAACACATTAATAAATATGCTATGTATAAATATGTATATGTAATTGTGTCACAAATATTTTAATGTGCGAGACAAATACCTTCTAAAGTGCATATCATATCATTCATATATTTGTATAGTTATATATATATATATATATTTGCTCCTGAATTGATATTTAATTCTCAGAATTCTACATATTCTTAAAATTTTCAGTGGTGATCATTGGATGGCACCTTGATATTCATTGTGGTGCAGTAGCAGAATGCAGTGAGTTAACTTTATAAAGAAACATTCAGCCATATGCTGCTTCAGAGCTGCCATAATACTGTGACTAATCCCTACAGCTTTTTCTTTCAATAACTTTGAATTTTCAAATGGCTCAGTGATTTTCATTCTCAGGTTTCTTTCCAGCTGCTGAAAAATTACATGACAGGATTACAAGGAAAGATTAGACAATATAAATGGGATATTTTATATGTGTAAGGCCACTTACAACTTTGAAAACAATAATGCAGCCAAGTTACTGAATTAGGTTAAAAAAATATAACAAGATGTTCTGATCAGTTAATTAACCAGTTGCCCTTTTCTGCTGAGAATCAGCATGAGCATTTTGGTACAGACACCTACCTGGAGGAGGACAGTGTCGCTTTTGTAGTATAATATCTATTAATGATAAAAATTTTAGCTTAAAATTAGTGAAATCACTTAATATTCACGTAAGCGCACTAACACCGGTCATGTATAACCGAAGCAGTGCACAAGTGTGAGCTGAAACAACTGTAGCAGGCACCATGGAGGGATTGGAAAGTGATCTTAGCTGTGAGGCCTGAGTAGTATTGGAAGGGTGGTAGCTTTTTCAGGAGATGTTGGGAGTGGAGGGAGCTTACACGAAAGTTCAGAGTATGAAAGAGAAATGAAAATTAAATAGATTTGGATGGTATGGGAGAAGCAGGATGCTGGGAAACAGAAATAAAGCACTGTTTTTTAGGTGAGGAACATTCATGAAAGGCCTTAAACATAAAGCAGTTTCACGCAGCACAAAATAAAGGACAGTCTTTGTCTTTTAATTTAGGGATGTAACACAAGGAATATTTTTAGAAAAATAAATCTGGTGGTGATATACAAAATTAACTTAAAAAGGAAAATGGAATGTAAGTAGAGAAATGTAAAGATGTATTTAGTTCTTCACTTTTAGTTTTTAAAACACTTTACTTTTTAAAAACACATTTTATTTAGTTACCAAAATCTATGTTCTGACAAGAAGCCCATATAAATCAATCACAGGTTAGATATGATAACTTGTCGACTAAATTAATTCCAAATTGCAAACTATGACAGAGACATATTTTTGCTAATGAACATTCAGTAAAGCATCTCTTACCTATTGTTATATTGAGACAAAACACTCATAAATATCTCTGAGACAGGTCCATGCAGATGAAATGTTTTTATTAGGTTTAGGATGATAAACAAAACTCAGAATATATTTATAAAGGGTGTATCTGTAATGGTGGGAAATGAATGGAATCAATTCATAATGATAGCTCAGTGACATTCAAATTGATCAAGAGATAGATAGTGTGTGGGTGATTGCCTTCAATCTATTTCATATGCATATACAACAGATATTTTCTTTAAACACTTCCAAAAATGTGTTTCCTGATGAAATATACAACCAATAGTTTCTTTTAAAAAACTAAAAACTTGAGATGGATGCTGGGTTTGAGAAAGTGTTGGCAGCACCTGGGGCTGTGTCAGGAGAGTCAGCATTTCTAAAGGTGACAGAAACAGTTTAGTCAGTTTACTCTTGCATTTGGTTCCAGGACATATACATCTGTTTTAAAGCACTATATTAGATTGAGCTATATCAACAGCTAGGATGATTTTGAGCCCAGAAGTAGCCAGTTATTTACCTATTTATTGAGCCAACCATAAACCTGAGGACATCTTTGATGTTATTAACCCCTCATCTGACTGCTTACTAAGTACTGTAGATTTTAATCACTACATAACACTTTAATCAGTCAGCTTCTTGCCACCTTCACCCTTATCCAAAATAATGTCCTCTGGGTTTGTATCCTTCTGTCCTTTGTGTTCTTGCTGGCCCTTGCCCAGTCACTTCTCCACGTAGTGCCTTTTCTGTACCTGTTTCCACCAAGACATTAAAATCTGTCTCCGTGATATTTTATTCTTAGGAAACAGTCCTAAATATCAAGTGTCCAGCAGCAGTATGAACTCATCTCTCCCAGCCCTGCAGTCTCCTTGCCCTCACTCCCCGCCAGACCTGCCATGGAGCCTTTCTTCTCTTCCTCACTAGGGTGCAGGCACATGGTTCTTGCTTACCCTTGGAAGGTCACGCTGGTTTCTTTTTTTCTAGGTTAACTATTCTGCATTACTTGAATAAGAGCATTTGCTTACTTCCTGTGAAGCAGATTGTCTGTAACTTGTAATGAAGATTATCTAAACTTAATATAGGAAGTTCCCATAATTATGAACTTAGCAGCCTGACCTTCTGTTTTATATTTATCTCATTTATTAGATTTTGTGATCTGTGAAAGTGGATGACAAGCCAGAAATAAAAGGGTGGAAACTGTTTTCAGTTATATAAACTTGAAAAACATGGAAAATTAATTGATGATGAAATAATTAATATTACTTAATTTAAGGGCCTTCTGAAGAAGTGGTGTGGTGGTGTGGATGAGCCTACAGAAGTGTGGGGAAAGTAAAATTCCTTGGACTTCATTCCTTGGTGGATATACGGGAATAGTCAAGCTGATAAAAAAAAAAAAATCAATACACCAGTAGCCCACTAGATTGTCTGTTTTCTGTATGCTTGTTATACTTTAATGAAATTATCTTCTATACATGCATGAAGTTGAGTACTAGCATAGTACAAGTATCAGGTACTAGCATAATGAATGAATATGATGAAGTAGGTTGTATTTGAAATGTGTCAGGAATATCAAAAAGCTGATCAAGAAGACAAGAGTAAATGATGATGGGGGCTGGAGTTGTAGCTCTGTGGTTCCGGCACCTGTCTTGCAAGCGCAAGGGCCAGGGTTCAGTCCCCTGGTAACCACATAAAATACTGGGCGTGGAGACTCACGCCCAGCAGCAGTCAGTGCCACATACCACAGTGCCAGGTGTGGCAGAGACAGGAAGATTTCTGTGATGTGAGTTTGAGGCCTACCTCAGGGCAGGCCTCAACTACAAAGTGAGACTCTGTCTCAGAAAAAAAAAAAAAAGTAAAAGATGATGAATTATTGGAAAAAAACAAGTTATTACTTGCTAGTAAATTATTTAAATTCCAAATTATTTCTGTTTCATTGCATTGTCTTTACTAGAAAATGATCATATACGCATAAGATATATTATGTACAGTCTCCTAATTTTAGCTATTGAAACTTTTATTATTCTATAGTAGATACTAGATAACCTTCACTAATAAGAGCTAACATTAAATGACAACTTATATGGTAGATATAGGGTCAAATTCAGTATATATTGCTTATTCTATAAGTGCCATCATTGTAAATGAAGGTGCTAAAGCTGAGAACTTTAATACTTTGAGTAGAATGATAGAATAAATGAGAAGAAATTGAGAGAGCTAGACTCAATATTTTAACTATTTTTTGCCCTTCCATGTATATGCCAATAAGTCATTAATATTTATGTTTAATGTAAAAATTTAACTGAAAAAATTTGCGTAATTATATTTATTATAGGCTTTCTAATGTTGTCTGAGCAATAGGCTATTATAGTATTAGTGCCTAACTTTAGATTACATGAATTTTAGGAAACTAATGTAATTTTTATTTCAGTCAGTTGAAGTAGATTTAGTCAAAACTGAATATCTTTAAAACTTCTTAATACAAGCAAAACTATAAAATGACCCTGGTATTCCTCTCAAAATGAAAAAAACAAAACAAAACAAAAAACTATCTTACTGATTCTACTACAATATATAAACAAACGTCTAGAACTAAATATTTGAATAGTGATTAAATGTAATTTACCCAAGCTTCTAAGTTCTGTAGGCAGTTACAGAATTAATAGTCTGTTTTTCATTGCATACATTGCTTTGTATGTTCTTATTAGAAAAATGTTGGTATATTTCATCCAAATGGTTTTTATAGTGAAACATTTTAAATATAAAAAGTTAATGTTACAATAATTCTTATAACAAAACTTACTTTACAGTCTTCACGTAAACCACAAATTAATATGAAATGTATGAGGAGAAGCATATAAAGCCAGTGCTGATAAATACATTACAGTCAATCATATTTCTAATCTTTGAGAACATTCGGAAATAAATGAAAGTAATTTGGTAAGAATTTAACTCTAAAAAGGATTTTGTAACTGCTTGTCTTAAAATAACTACACATTATTATTAGAAGCTAAAAATTGTAAATAACATAGTTGTGGCACAACGAACAGTTGATATTAATGCAAAAATAATTGTATCTGACTATTCTGCTGAAATTTTCTCCCATTAAGTAGGAAAAAAAAAATTATTACCCGAGCTTAAGTAGTTACAAACAATGCCCTGCAGTCATTGAAAGCAATAATAGTTAATGTGAATTTAAGAAATAAATACCCCCATTTTGATTTTAGTCCAATTTGCTATTGATCTAAGCCCTAAAGTCCCCTTGGCTTCAATGAATAACCAGTAATCATACTAAGTGTCAACATGTTTCAGTCAGTATTTCTAGGTAGTAAACAGCCCCATCATGGGGTAAGTGGCATTCTTTACACCCTACGGTTTCTTGGGTCATAGGTTTCTTGACATTTGTCTCTGATTCTGTCTCTATCTCTCTTAGATTCATCTGAATATATACATATTATATTTGTGTGTATATTTATATACTCAAAGAATGTCTCTTAGGAAAAATTATTTCAGTATTTTCCTCAGTACATTAATAACTGTAGAAGATAAAAATTCAAGAGCAATGGATTTTATTCTTACTTCATTTTATAACAGACATAGTTGCATATCAGGAATACTACTACCAGATTTTCACTTTGGCCAAACATTTTACTAAAACCATCCTTCATTTTCTGCAACTTACTTACCCTTGAATTTTGACCCCAGGTGGTTAATAAATAATTACCAATAATCATGAGAAAAGGGAGCAGAACAATTGCTGTGAGGACTCACTGAATTAAAAGTTCAAGAAATTTGGTAATGACTGTGGACAGGCTGACTAGCACAGTGACAGAACAAAGTCGGGTCATGTGTACAAACATCTGTTTGCCATCGTGTACATATCTTTTATGGAAATAATCACCATGCTGTTTGAGCTAATATATACTCTCAATATTAAAAGAAACATTCTTGTCATTCACTTACCTTATAATTTTGAGAACTTACAGTAAAGAAGGAAGTACAATTTATTTACATCCTTCTATATCTTTTTCATAGGAACTGAACGTAATAATGATTGTATGATAGAGACTGCCTAGGAAGAGCCCAGGCTAGGTCTGGCAGGTCTCCTGTATTACTTGTGTATGGTTAGTCAGGAAAGTTGATTGTACAGGAGAGTATTGGTCTTCATTATTCTTTCCTTGTAAAATAAGCTGGCACCCTTCTTGCCAGTACCTGTTTGCACATTGGCAGCCAATGCCCTTTTGTCTTTTCCAGACCTTTGAGATCAGTTTTAGAGTTGATCCTGCCAAAGGCTTCTGTTCATATTCTCATTCATAGGAATGTCTTTAGTCATTCAGAGATGCTGGTCAGGAAGCAGATTGAGAAGGATGTCACCCCATTTCAGCCACAGCCAATGACCAACAAGTGCAGGGGACACAAAATCCCAGCCACTTTGAAGGCAAGAGGGATGTCTTTGTGCAATTCAGACTCCTTCCTTCCTATTGGATCCGACTAAAGTAGGCACCAGCTAAAACCACATCCTTCGTTTTTCCTTTTTTTTGGAGAGCACTCTCTTAATGAACTTGTTGTAAGAGAATCTTGCTTGTAGGTTTTGCTTCTAGGAAATCTAGACTAAGACAACAGTGACATTTTATTTGCTTGTTTAAAATCGAGGATTAAGTTGCACATTGTCAGCCAATTTTACACTAATTTCACTGTTTTCTTTCTTTGAACTCTGCATATTCCTTATTGTTTATTATTACCTACCTTGAACTGTAGCTTTTAGGTGCTTTTCCTCCTCACTTGGGTGGATATTGCTTGTGGCTAACGGATAGTTGATATTATCTGTCTCTTGTCCACCATAATCTTTTGGTCTTTGTCTCTGTCAGGCCCTCCTGCCTTCCTTTAAGTTTCTCAAGCTCCTTCCTGGCTCTAGATTTTGCTATCCCCTATGTCTAGAGTTCTTTACAGCCCTGTCTTCCTCGTGGTGCTCACTTACATAATGGGTCTTCCTCAGAGTCAACCCTTACTTTTTTTGTCTATTCTGCCCTAACGTCTCCTATTGCATTTTCTTCTGCTTTTCTGGTCTGCATTGGGGGTTAGAATAGGACTGCTATATTAAGGTTCTGCGCTACAAATTAGTTGGCTTAAAAGTAACCCTCTCATTGTTCTTGAGCCTATTGAACCAAACTCAAGATCTTGGCAAGGTTTTGCTCTCCTGGAAGGCTGAAGAGAATCCTTTCTTTTTTCTGGGTTCCAGTGGTAAATTGTCAGCAACTATCTTTCAGATATTTTCCCTGTTTTCAGTTGATGTTCTTTGCCTCCGTGTCCAAATCCTGTCTTTCTTATAAAGCCAAGTCATAATAAAATTGGGGCCCAAATTAATGCAATATGATTTGATTAAGTGCACTTTAGGTGCAACTAATTTCAAATTGTATCAGATCTCAGGTTGCAGATGGACATGAATTTGGGAGAAGGGACACTATTCAACTCGTTACACGTGTATCATGTAGTTTTATAGCAGTGCACAGCTGAATACCAGACACAAAGCGGGTATTCAAATAATATTGATTCCATAAATAAGGACACTCATTTTTCACACACCAGGTACAGATTTCTGGGACCAAAAAGAATAATAAAAGGGTAATAATTACTACTTAACCCTGCAAATTTCTGATAATGCAATGTCTAACAAATGACCTTCTGTAGAGGTGCTTTCTGTATGTACCTTTAGAAGAAGAAGGGGGCTAGCTCCAAACATAATATATGGAAATTTAGTTGATGTTTACATTTCTTTCAAATAGCTTACTATCAGTTTAATATTAAATGTTTTTCAAAAGAGCTTTGATTATTCAGTTGTATTCTTAAAAAGAATGTATGAAAATCTAGACTGTAATTATATTCTGCAGGATATTGGTGGCCAGACCTGAAGCAGATCACAAAATCCATGAAATCTCAAATTCCTTCTATAAAATGGCATGGAATTGCATATAAACTACACTTACCTTCTGATATATTTTAAATCCCCCCTAGATTACTTATAATATCTAATATATGTAAATCTATACTTGTATATTATATTGTTTAGAGAGTAATAAACTATAGCAAACTATATTTTCAGTATGTACACAATTGTTATACTACTTTCAGTCTGGGTGAATGGCTGTTGCAGGAACTGTGTATGTAGAGAATGGACAGTACGTAGTCTGAATTGTCTGATAGAATTAACAACAGCTTGAACCATAAATGATGTTTGTATATTGAATTTATTTTCAGACATAGCTATCAGTTACCCATAACCATCACACTTGAAAGACTGCATATGAGCTTCTTTTGAAAGTGCTTTTTCTTTTGACTTAGAGAATGATTTCATAAATAGACATGGGCTTTAATTTGCAACAACAGTCAGATAAATTTTGGACCTCAGGGGGCTGGTTCTAATGTGGATAAAGAAAAATAAAATCCAAACATAAACAGAATATTTGCTTATAAATTAGCTTTCACATATTAATTTAATTTACTTGATAACATTCACTATGTGGTACATTGTCTTCTAAGTTTTGTGGAACTTAGTTTTTCTGTTAAGAATTCTAAATCCAATGGAGATGTTTAAGCCAGTATTATTAAGGTGCACACCAAATAGCCTGAATAAGCCACGTGATTGCCTTTATTAGCTGTCAGGGAACTACCCTAAGGCCTTTGTCAGTGGATTGCCATGATGGAAGAGCTGCATAGCTACTGGATTTGGGGAGGTAGCCATGTGACCCACTGAAAAATCACATAGCCTGTTGGTAGTTTCCTCATTTAGAAAGTAAAATAGTAATTACATGTATCTCATAGAGTTATTGTGAGGATCTAATGCATTTACATAGTCAGAAATACTGAAAAACACTCCAAGGGCCATTAATGATCAGAACTCTATAAGAATCTATTATTTATCATTTTTTGAAATTCATCATACATAGCGTTAGAAGTTCTTTCCAGAAGTCTGAAACCTTTTGTCAAGAAGGGAAAGAAAAAACATGAGAAAAGAAGGTAAAAATGGAAGCAGAGTCATTGTAAATAAGGAGATTTGGAGAGATGAAGAGAAGGCAAGGGTATGGGAAAGAAATAAGAATCAAGATATGTCATTCAGAGGTATAAAAGCCTAGTAATCTATGTCATTATATCATATACCTAAAATGTACAATAAATTAATAAGAAGAGAAGGAATGGCATTGAATATTCATTTGGGTAAGTTATTTCTCCTGTTTATAATTAATTTTAATCATTTTCAACTAGTTGAATTCAATAATTATATTTAATGGAGTTACTTCAGACTTTGGTCTCCATTTAACACTTGGCACATAGTAGTATTTTGTGAGTGATAAAGAGTGAAGGATGATTTCTTTCCCCTCTGGTATTTAACTTTTACAAATACTGCATTTTTTAAGTTTGCTGCGGGTATCAGTGGATTATCATGTGACAAGGCAGGAGCTAGAAGACAAACGTAAAAGTTCAAAATGTATGCTATGGATAGATGTGGCTGTATAAGACGAGGGTGATTTGTGGTGAGTGTATCTAGGAAGTACTAATTTGGAGCGTATCAACCCTGCCGCAGTTTTTTCCCGTGATCTGATTAGGTTACAAAATATTTCATCACAATGGCCTGGGATATAATTTAGATCCTATAAATTACCTAAAATCTGCTGGCCAACTGCCTCCCTTCTCAAGGACGTTATTTTGAGTTCCCATAACTACTGAGTAAGGCACATGGGATTGGAGCAGAAGGAATCTTACAGTATTATCAGTTCTACTTTCTCCATCTGGAACTAGCCTAAAGGTTGATTATATTTGAATATTTTAGCATAATATTAAATTGGCACAAATCATTTTGATGAAAAGTTTTAATATTTGGAAGCTGTTATTTACTCTTTGTACTTTTCCCTCTTGGTTCTTTTAAACTACAAAAATGCAGAGGTGTTTAATTCTAAGTGTGGAAAATGACAACATAATCATTAATAATCTACTTTTTTCTGCAATCCACTGATTTCTTTCGAAAAGTATTTTATATATCTTTTAGCCTTTCTTCTCATCACTAATATATGCTAAGCTCTTCTTTTTATGAGACATTAAATCATCTGATATTTGTTCACAAAAGCAAATTTATTTACCATATGACATTTGCAATAACAACTCATTATATTTATTCATTCCACTCATTAAAATCCTCATTAGAAGAGAAATTATAAATTTAATCTTCATATTTTTATTAAGTTCAGAATCTCTCACAGTGTGGACTGGAATAGTAAATTTACTGGACACACCACAAAAATCTAGTAATAGATCTGTCTCCTCTTGTGGCTGGAATTATGTGCTATAATGTCCTGTTACCTGGTTCCTCCTAATTTATTTTCAGATCTGGTAAGTAATCATCGGATCTAGGTGGTCATAAAATCAGGCTTCTGGCACCTCATGTAAAAAACTTTTTTTAAAAAAGAGAAACAGTTGCTTTCTTATCAATTTGAACAAGATCTTAAGCCTGATATACACTGGTCTAGGGAATGTTGTGCCCAGTAACATGTATTATTTCTACTTTTAGACTTTGATATTCAGTACAAAGCTTTATCTTTCCACTTATGATTTTTCTTATAGAGAATCTAAGATTTCCAGCAATTAAATAATAATTCTAGTTTAGTTTTAAATCTAGAATATGGCAGAAACTGCCTCAATAAAGGCCCAACTTATGGTGAAATGTATTAGAATATCAGATGTCATTTGTAAATCCCAATCTTTTCTTTCTTTCTTTCTTTTTGTTTTTTTGCGTTTACTATGCCAAAAGTGTGTTTGTACTGTAAAAATAATTGTTAGTTACTTCCTGGTTGCTTAAAATGGTCAATTTGTTTGTTTTAAATTATATTTTCCGTAAAAAGTTGAATATACATTGGATTGAGACTTGCAGAAGTCAGATGTTAGCCTGACTAATCTCTGAACTAGTATTTTATTATCAAAATTGTATGCAGATTTATTGAGAATTATTGAGATTAAATGATTAATTGGGGTTATAAATAAAAAGGGTGGACGTGTTGTGTGTCATTTTCTTGCTTGGATTTTAAGGCATATTTCCAGCTCATCATTCCTTTACTTTGAATATATAAATTTTTAATAGTCTCTTTGTAACTGATATAGATACCAGTGTCAGGCCAACGGGTCTGTTTTAGAGGAGTGAATGAGTGCTTTTTCCACTATTATTTCCTGTCTTCTTTCTTACCCAGTAATTTTCCTTTGTGATACAGTCCTGTTTTTTTTAGGTGGGGTGGGTGTTAAAATTTTGATTTTAATTGAGAATTTCTCTTGTATGTTGAAACGTTGTTTGGTATAATGATAGAACAGATCAAATCTTTTTTTTTTTTGTGAGACAGAGTCTGTCACTGTGATATGTAGTTCTGATTGCTGTTGGGTGTGAGTCCATGCCTGGCATTGTACATGGTTACCAGGGATCAATCCCTGGCCCTTATACTTGCAAGGTAGGCGCCAAAACCACTGATCTGAATCCCTGGTCCTCAAATCCTATTTTTGAGAACCTCAAATTCTGGAAGCTGGGAAGATTAATTTTTACCAAAGATAAAGCACCCTAAATTGGTCAGAAGACCATTGATTTTTCACAAAAATGTCAGTACTGTGACATACGCTTTCTTTATGCACCTGTCAAAAGTCAATGGAGAAAAAAGGTTATAAAAGCAGATGGTTGACTCCTATTTATACTCTTAATGACTTTGAGAGTTTTCTGAAAAGCATCTCCCTCAGAAAAGGTTGGCAGAGAAGTGAGTATGAAATGCTGATGTATAGGCAGCTCGCAGAAAGGTGTAGAAAGACAAATATCCATCCTTGGATTCTCTTGCCTTTTTCAAGACATTGTTTCTTGTGAGGCAATATAGAACCCATGTATCAATTACTATTAAACAGGTGGCACAACTTTTTGTGTATATTTATCAAAAAAGCAGTAAATGTTGATGGCTTATAAACACCCAATATTATTTGGTAAGATTGAATGATAAGTTTTGCTGGAAAAAAAGGGAAATAAAAACATTTAACTACCTTGAAGATCTGTTCTATTTTGTATAAATCATACTAGGTTGTCTTTTTATTATGGGATAAAGGTTTTTCAGGCAGTCAGATGTTGATCCATAGGTCTGTTATGCAATATTAACAAAACTTTTATCAGTACTTAAAAGCAAAGATGTGACTAAGAGTAATAACTAAACATTAAAGAATACTCCATTGCTTTTGAAACTCTCTCAAAAGCACAATATAATTGGGTATACTGTGCAAAATTTTAAGGGCCATGAGGTGCATATTTTTTCATTTTATAGATAAGAATACAAATCCAAGAAAGGTTAACTGTTTTATTCAAGGTCACTGAAACAGGCAGTGGCTGAGCTGGGAAAAGAATCTGATTATTTTTGTTTCTTGTTCCATGTTCTCTTTCACTGCACTGTCTCTTAGAACCCATAAGTGACGTCCCAATGGATGAATCCAAAGCCTATAAAAAACCCTATGAAATTGTTTTCAAATGTGTGACAATCATTAACTGATGTGAATATTGGCAAATCACAATCCTTTTTTGTTGTTGTTGTTTAAACTTTTAGAAAGGGATTTTTACTGCACTGAACTAATAGAAATCAGATTTAAGTTCATAGGACTGTGATTTCATTTATGTTTCCAAAAGCATGGTGAGCTTCGCACAAAACAATTTTCCATCTTTTAAGTCTAACTAATCCACTTTAAGCTAGGCAAGAGTCACACATCATCTCAACTGCTGTGATCACATACAAGCCTCCTCCGCTAATCTCTTCAAAGGCGATTTCTCTTCGCGCAGGCAGACTGCACAGCATGGGGCTTACAGTTAGTACCTTGCAAAGTTTCCCAGGTTCATTTATAATTCAGCTTGCATCCTAAGACTATAACACGAAAGGTCTCTTCCAAACAATTTCAGGGCGTTTCATGGCTGCCTCTGTGTCTAGCTTTTAAATAATTGATGAAGTTCAGAATGCAGTCATTACAACAAGGATTAACTGATTAACATCAAGTATTTGCAAATGAAAATAGAACACTACCCTGCTTTTGACACACTGAGTTTCTAGGATCTAGTTGAAGGTTTTGTTGGTTGTGCTTTCTAATGGTGGTAAGCTACTCTCTTTCCCGTTTCTGAATGCAATTTCTATTTTAGATCAGGCCGTCAGAATCTTAACAATGACTAGTTTCTAGTGCATAATGAGTGGTACTGTGAATAAATTTGAATGCTTGGGAAAAACATAAGCACAATTTTTGGTTAATAATTAGAAATCTAAAACTGAATGAAAATTGGAAATTCTAACTTCATCTATTTCTTCTTAAAACAAATAACCTAAGTGTTTATATACATTCCAGGATAAATGAATAAATGGATTTCATCAGTAAATTTAAGAATGTTAATGTAAAATCTTATTTTTACTGTAAGGAGAAAAGATAGATATAACTATGTGATTCACTTCCTCAGTATTATCATTTAAGGATAATTATTTCATAGTTTTGGATGTTATAATTTGCAAAAACTTTTTAGATTATGATTCAGTGAAACATGTCCCATAGGACTCAATTCTGATGTCAGTAGAGCAAGTTATTATTAAAAGAATGACACATGTCCTTTTGTTTTTATTGAGCAAATTTTATAAGGCTCTAATTTTACTATCTAGTGTATCTACTGAGGATGGTTGATGTTTCAAATTCTGAAAAATGAGGCAGGAATTCACTGAATATTCTTCTTGAAGATATAAAATCATACCACCACAATCTCTCTCTCTCTTTCTCTCTCTCTCTCTCTCTCTCTCTTTTTTTTTTGTTTTTTTGTTTTGAGACAAGGTCTCGCTTTGTAGTTCAGGCTGGGCTTGAGCCACTATATAGCCCAGGTAAGCCTCAAACTCAGCAATCCTCTTGCCTTTGCTGCCTGAGTGAGCCACCATGCCCGGCATTGTGGTGTGTGGTACTGATTGCTGATGGCGTGAGTCATCACACCTGGCGTTGTGATATGTGTTTTCTTGTGATGGAACTCAGGACCATGCATTCGCAAGGCAGACTCTAGAACCACTGAGTTAAGTCCTGGGCCCACACTCTCTTATTTTTTAAAGTAAAATTATGCAGAAAAAATTTTTAAAAGAAGAAAAATTGGGAAAACCTCACATAGGTATTAAGAAACTTGAAATTAAATTTGTAGTAAGTTTTCTTTTTTAGAACATAGACTAAATATCTCAATAAGTAGAAAGTGTGATTGAAAGTACAGTTAATGTTTGAACTGTGAAAAAATTATTATACTGAAAAACATTGTAAATTTCCTTAAAATGGCCCTGCTAATTCTGAATATACTTATCACTGTTCTTGCCAGTTTGGGTAGCAGTTCTGGAAGTCCCCTTTTATAAGTGTCGTTGGGGGTGGTGTTGTGGCTGCATTGAAGTCCTGAATCCATTCAAAACATTTACCTTTCATGGTCATTGTGACTTTAGGGGAGGGTCAGCAATCATGCTGTACAAATCTAATGAATACAGTGGATGAAGACACAGCATAATGGTGTATGAGTTTCCTTTTTAATGGTGTTTCATGGCAGCAGGATTTACTGTATGTATGTTTTTTATCACAACAGATACTGATGAGGACTCTGGAAGTGATTTAGAAATGGCAAGAATGATGGGGTAAGTGTGTCTGAAGTGTGCGTGCAAGTATATGTGCGGTCTTGAGAAAGTCAATGGCAATGTGTCTGTAACTTAATGAATTTTTAAAATTTAAGCATTCACATTTTTAAAATCTGAATTTGCATCTCTTAGTGAAGGGAAAGAGTGAGTTTTTAAAATCGTAATTATTGATTATAATGTTTAGAAACATTTCCTTCCTCTTTCCTTCTGTTCTTTCTAACTACTTATCCCATGAACAAGATTAGTTTGATTACCCTCAACTTCACAGAAGGAGAGGGAATGAAGGAGAAGAGAGGGGAGACATTAAGTAACACTTATACATTTACTGCATCCTCTTTGTGTCCAGATTTTAGATACAGAGAAGGGGAATATAGCAATACAGATATTTTTTTCTGAAATACTCAACAAGTACATGATACCAGATACTAAGTTTTCTTTAATTCATGGATTAAAGAACTGCAGACTGTAAAATGAAAAGTTCCAGAAATGCAGCTCAAGCTTCAGTCCCTCCCCTACTTATTGCTTTTAGTTTGCCTTTGAATAAAAGAATGGACATAATATCTAATGACACTCCCTCTCCTCTTCTGAAGTTTTTGCTCTTCCAAGTGGAATGAGGCTACGGAGGATGAACATGTTGGCATCTGTCAGGTGCTTCATGGTGAATGGTGCAATGATTTGCCTCCACCATTAGTTTTTCTTGCTGTCCACACTTTCCCTCTTTTTCCCCACGAATCCCCAATCCATAACAACGTTGCTAATTTTTACTATCTTCTTGTTTTAGATTGTTACTTACATCAGCATTGGAAAGTGCTATTTGTAGGGAAAATGTAGAAAAGAGTGATGTTTAAAACTTAAGTTATAATTCTATGAGCTAAAATGGATTATAGCCTTGGTCATTTGAATTATTTGATAATCTGTATAATCAGTATTACTAGGTTTGGGGGAGGTTACTGTGACAGAGCAGCTATGCTTCTGGAGTATTTGCCTGTTATATCCTTAGTAACTGGGGCAGATTGGTTAAGTTATATCACCAAGGAACAAAGCCAACTAACAGTGGCAGGGTGGCATATGTTTTGCTTTAGCTCTTAGCTCAGTAACTGATAATTCTCTGAAGACAGAAAACTAATCTCTTGATTTTGATTACATCTCTCTGGCTTCAGCCTCTCACATCTGTATTCTAAACTTCAAGCTCCATTAGTATGTAGAGTACTAGGTGGAGTCCTGATGAAGGTTTATTTGGCACAGTGTTCATCCTGTTATGCACAAGTGCATAGAATTAAAATAATAATTTCTAGTTGATTTCATGCTTCTGTAGCTTAATTGTCTCCAGTGCCACTGGTAGATCCATTATATATATTTTGTATAGAAAAGATGCTCAGAAAAAAAATGTCAGCCTTTGAAAAGAACTGTGTCCAAATTTACTCCAAAATGAAATTGAAAAGAAAATTGGAAATATGACTTTTAGAAGGATTTACTATATTCTCTTTTCTGGGTAATTTGATAGCATAGTATTTATAATAATCAGCGAAGTACTCAGGACAATTTTGTGCTCATCTCTACACCAACATGATGTCTCCTGTTTTTCCTTTAAGTGCAGTGGAATATAATTAGCCAACAGCTTGGGGCTTGATTAAAATGTCATATTTTATAAATTTATGGTCATCTTTTTTTCCTTCTGGAAAGTGAAAGACTTGCAGTTTGACTTGACTTACATGGCAGGCAAAGGTATTTGTTCATTAGTGGAAAGGAAATTGGAGTTTCTTGTGGCAGACAAGACTTTCTATCCATTTTTTAAACTAATGTAAATGATTTATAAATATTGTCCTAAATAACTAAGTGGAATTTTATTGTTAATTTTAAAAACAAACATAAAAATCTATCCTCTAACTTATTTACAGCAAATGTGATATAGGCAATAATGGAATTAGACTTCCCTGAATCTCTCATTAAGAAAGCTGGAGATGTTGTGGTAGTCTATGGCTTACATCTAGATGTACCCCGCAAAGCCTCATGCTCTTATAGATGGAGCTTTTCTGAGATGCCTGGATCTAGGGTGTGTGACACTGGCATTCAGGTATGTGATAACTAAATTGGTTTCATGTAGTTCAGGATGTGGATAATGGAAGGTCTTGCTCTGAGTGTGGGAAGCACTACCCCAAAGGCTCTTAGCCTGGGTGGATTAAAAGGGAAAAGGAAGCTTGCTTCATCCCATTTGCTGCCTTCTGCCCTACACCAGGAACTGTGTTTACTCTGATGTGCCACTCTGCTTTGGAACCAGGGGCTGTGTGCTGAAACCTCCTGAAACTGTGAGCCAAAATAAACCTTTCCCCTGTTGTTTATTTATTTATTTTTTATTTTGTTGAATTTATTGGTACATTTTGTTATAAATCATGATCACATTCATCATGGAGATTTTGTACCTGCGCATGATGTATCTTGAGGTTGGGTAATCTGTCTCAGAAAAGTAACCAAAACAAGTAGATTTGTTTATTGGGCCTGTTTTTAATTTCTTCCTTAATTCTTGCTCTTTGCCATGAAAATCCACAAGTCTTCTAAAAGCAGTAAGACTTTCAGGTACCAAAGAGAATCACTATGATCAGGTGAATGCTGAAGTGACAGTAGCCAGTCCTGAGCCTGGGACCTAGGAGAGCTTCCCCTTTCCATTGGTTCCTCTACAATCAAATGAGACTTTTCCTCAGGAAATACTACTCCTCCATCTGGAGCAGACCTGGAGCATGAAGCTCAGCCACATTCCCAGAACACTGTAGAGTTGCTTGAGTGTTTTCGCTCCCTAAATCAGTGAAACACCAACCAGCTCTTCCACAGATGTATGATGAATGATTGCTTATAATCACCACCAGGATCCTATATTTGTTGGTTAGACAGTAATACTATACTGATACAAGAATGTAGAAAAGCAACATTTAGAACTACCTAGATAGAATAGCTCATAGTTAACAATTCATTTATTCAACAAAAACTAATAATATATCAGTTGAAGTAATATCCTTAATGATTTAGCAGACTTTTAAAAGAAAGTAATACATTTAAAACCCAAGAGTTATGGGATTCCAGGAGCAGAAATTCTCCATAACAAAAAAAGTATTCAAGGAAAAGCATACTCCTAAGATACTAGTTATTTGCCTGATGGAAAAGTAGAATATTTACTTATTTAATGTAAATGTCTTTATAAAATTCTTCTATCTGAATGATACTAATTCCAAAACTCTCATTGAAGACTGAAAAATCTATTTTTACTCAAGCATCAAGCAATTCATGCAGGGATTTAAATGCTTGATAGAATCATTGGGAAGATAAAAGAAATAAAGTCAATTTTGAGTTTCCAAGAAGGATTCTCAAACTCAGTATAGTGCCAGGGCACTGGCTGGGCACTGACCAGGAAGATGCTATCTCTACTTCCTCTTCTGGAACAATCCAGAAGAAATTTGAGCCACACAAGTAAATCATTTGCCTTTCGACATGATTCAGCTTTGGATCAGTATCTTCTTAGTGTATCTGAATCATAGAGCATAGAGCTTGAAGAAGGGAAGCAGGAAACATTTGTAGAATAGCTGTGGAGTTGCCACCACCTGCCAGGCACTAGCTTGAGTGCTGGAGAGATAACAGAAAACAGAACAGAGGCCACTGTCCTCCATGGACCTTCATACAGTCTTCCATGGACCTTCATACAGTCCTCCATGGACCTTCATACAGTCCTCCATGGACCTTCATACAGTCCTTCATGGACCTTCATACAGTCCTTCATGGACCTTCATAAGTCCCATGGAGTGAAAACTAACTGAAACATATAAGCTGCATTAAGTTGGATGGAGATAGGTGCTTTAAGAAAATTAAGAATGAAATGTATATTCCATGCTGTAAATGAGGGTATATAATATACATATTTTGAGTCTTAATTTAAAAGTCGTGGCTGTGAAGATCTTGGTGGGGGTGGGGGTGAGGGTAAAGGGAAGAGGTAGAATATTCCAGGAAGAGGAAAGAACAAGGCCCGGTGGAATGAGAGAGGTCTAACTTGAGATTTTAGGCTGCAGCAAGAAGAGAGAAAGGAATTAAAGAGGCTGTGCAGAGTAGATCACAGGGGCCTATGCAACAGGGCAGTAGACCATCAAATTTTGGCGGCTTGTTCAAGACAGTTTATTACTTTGAGTGAAACAGGAGGTCCTGGGGGGAGGGTTTAGCCAGGTAGCAATTTAAATAGCCCAGCTTCTAACCAATTTAAAAAAGGAATAAAAAGGAGTCAACACCATATAAAATCATACAACATGTGATACTTTTTTGATTTTTCACTAAACATTTCAGAAAATTTTCAGTTTATCCACATTATAGCATGCATTAGTGTTTCTTTTAAGGTAAATGATATATACAACACAGTATTTATATACTACAGATTTTATGTAGTCATCAGTTGATATATTCATTGGCTGTTTTAATTTGTTGACAATTACAAGCAATACTGCTGTTTACAGTATTTATTTGCCCTCATTTTGCACAGATACTTGTTTTAAGACCCATTTTCAATCTTTTTGGTTATACATCTAGCACGCACTGAGAATAATAGATTGTGTGAAAGTAAGAATGGAGGGCCAGGGAGTTAGCTCATTGGTTCTAGTGTCTTTCCAGCAAGTGGAAGGTCCAGAGTTCCATCCCTGGTAAACCACATACCACAATGCCAAGTGTGGTGACTGCTGCCTGCAATCTCAGCACTTGGGAGGCAAAGGCAGGAGGATTACTGAGTTCAAGACTAACCTGGGCTACTTAGCAAGTTCAAGGCCAGCCTCGACTACAAAGTGAGACCCTGTCTCAAAACCACCCCCCAAAGCCCCCAAACAAAAGAAACAGTGAAAGCTGTAATAGTTGGAAGCATTTATATTTGTCAGTAATAACTACTTTGATAGTTCTCATTGTTTGTTAGAAATATATGAATGTGCAGAATGTAGCAAACATGAACTTACAGTTTTCTACATAGCATAAATAAAGTATACGTAAAAACATCCGTACCAAATGTCATAGAATTATGTGTACCTTTGCTGCATGTCTGAAAGATCTCATACAGTTCTGGAAGCCAAGAGCTATGATTGAATGTTAGGATTTTATATCTGTTAATTTTATTTCAATTACAAAACACAGAAAAGCTGATGGAAAAGTGAATTAAAGAATAATGGAATTAATTTCCATGCAGCTGTACATGTGGGGATATAAGAATAATTTCAGGTTCAGTTTAGAAAATAGACATTAATGATATCACCTAATATCCTACTTTCTCAGTCTACCCATTGTCTCGCTGATTTTGTACTTACCATGACATCAGCACTTTCAAAAGTGACTTGGTGTCAATGTCAAATTTTTTAAAAGACATGAGCCACTTTTCCACTAATCCTAGCACATGTACCCCTCTGACTCTGACTGATCATGAGACAATCTCACAAGCTAAGGTTGAATCACTTGTCCTCTCCAGGAAGCTCGCATACCTGTCCCACAGAGGACAAAGGAGATTTGTCCTTCCACTTATGGCAGAGAGCAGGAAGCAGGATTGATGCCCAGGGACCAAAATACAGCACTCACATTTACCTGCATATTTTTTCTAATTCTATCAACTATTTGTTATCTCACATTGGATATGTTCATATTTCTAAATTTTAGTCTCTTTTAATAATTGAGGGTAGGTTTTTTTAAATTCTGTATATTTACTGGGAAAATAAAGATTTTAAAATGCATTTTATATATCAGAACTAAAAAGTTGCCAACTTTTATTGCAATAGCAACACGTAGAATATCACAATTAAATTGAGTAATGCTATTTTTCATTTCATTACTTATCATTGCAGTTTTCCCATATTCTGTGCTCAGTAGACACTACTGAATTGAAGACTCTTCATTTTTGCTTCTTTTGACTAACATTGACAGTGAGTTTTCATGTTTACTAAGTGAATTTCACAGTTCTTTTTCCATGAATGTTTTATAATATATTCTATTGTTTCTCATATTATATTATTATGATCCCTCAGAAAACTTGATCATAATCTTAAAACTTATCAAATAGCACAGATTTCATCCTATTACTGAAAATCATTCTTTCACATTCTTGTTCATGTCTAAGCCACTGAAATGATTCTCATTGGTATCACTGCTTCACAGAGTTTTGTGGAGGATCTGGCTTATATTGGATTCATTCAAAGGCCAATCCTCAGACAGAAATTTATGTCCAAGTCAGTTCCTGGTAGGTGATACCAGGACACACTGAAGAAGATTGTACACATGTGAAAGGGAAAGGAAGGAAGCCAAGGAAAGTTGTGTTACAAGTTAGCTGTTACTGTAAGTGGAACTTAATGCATCCATGGAAACAAGGAGAGAGAATGAAACACCTGATCAGCAAAGGTTTTGCTGTAGCCTGTATCTGAACTGTCCCCCAAAGCCCCAAGTTTTATGGGCTTGGATCTCAGGATGGTGCAATTGAGATATGGTGGATCTTCAGAAGACAAGATCTAGTGGAAAGTCTTAGGCCTTGAGGGGTGAATCTCTGGAAGGTATTTTTGTGACCATGTGCTAGGCCCCCTTTTCTCTTTTTCACTGCTGCTTCCTGGTCAGGAGGTGGATGATGTTTGTCCACCATAGGCTTCCCTTTATTGCCCTCTGACACACCCACTAGAGTCCTAAAAGCAGTGGGTCTGCCAGATCATAGACCTCTAAAACTGTGAGCCAAAGTAATTTTATTCTTTTTATAAATTGATTGCCTCTGGTAACTTCCTGTTACAGTGACAGAAATCTGATGAACAGATTTATATGCCAACAAGCGCATATTAATTAGTACAGCAGATCATGTGAGTTGTTGGTTCAGGGATATTTCTCATGGGGTTTAATTATCCGACACTTCTGGCCTATGCTGCATGTGTTACAGTGGGTTCAGGCAGCTAGAAAAATGCCTTAAGCAAAGAAGTGAAGGAGTTCATATTTGGAAGATGTGGGCCCTGAGCTAATAAGGGTCAAAGAATGTGAACAGAGCACAGGGAACAGATAGAATCTGTTGTATTTTAGAAAATAGGTTGTAATCATTTTCATGGTCGTATGCTCTATATGCTGTGTGTACCTTGTGCATATGTGTGCCTGTGTGTGTCTTTTCTCTGATTCCTAGTTTTAAGTTGTAGCAGATCATAGACACCAAATGTACTCCCATAATATGCAAATTCAATTATATATGGTAATATTCATGCAAATATACAAATCTCATTGATTGTAAAAAGTAACCATCTCTGATGAATAAGCACCTGTCTCATTTCATGAATATTTTGAAAAAGCATTTATTTGGAAGGGAGGACTTATTCTTGAACATATACCTATGAATGCTGACCCATCAACTGAAAGAGTAGCACACACTTGTAAATTAAAGAATGAAATCAAAATCTGATTTATGGGGATGAGAAGAGTTAGGAAATGAAGAGGAAAATCACTGTGGGTTTATGTGTACTGCCAGGTGCAAGGTGCAAGATAGAAATAGAAAAGATTAGATGAGTTTTTTTAAGAGCTCCACAAGTTTGGAGTGCTCTGTACGATACAGTGTAGAGCATCAGAATTTGGGCTTTGATGTTCATTGTAACTGAATCAATCCTGAAAACCTGTCTGCTGTGTCAGTCTAACATGAAGGTTCTTACCACTCAGCACTCCAGGCAACACTGGAAATTGTGTACAAATTGTATGCATATAAAAGATATTTATCTTTTGAAAAGGTCTGTTCTGTTCATCCTATAAAGACTCCAGGGACCAAGGAAAAAGAGTATGGTAATTGCAAGTCTTTGGGAAACTCAGAGAAAAGACTCATGTTTGGGATTTAAAAGGGGAAACTTGTGCAGTGATTGACTATGAACTGCAGTATGACAAGTGATGAGAAAGAGAGAGAGGACGATCTGACTCTGCTGTGCTAAGACCTAGGGGAGGATGGACCAAGTGACCAGTTTGTACAGGACAGACAACTTTAGACAAGGCGCCCCTGAAATCTCATTTGTTTGTCTCTCAACAAATTCATGGTCAACAGATTGAACTGACATATTCAGAGGATCCTTTGTGTTAAGATTATTTTGCACCTGGGTTCCTCAGTACTGGAGACAATAGCCACGGGTGGTATCCGGCACTTGAAATGTGTTTACTGCCACATATAAAAGTGATATTATTTTAGAAATATATATTGCCACACAAAGTAAACATGTTATTACCTTAATTTTAAGCCCTGCTTTTTACTATTTTATTGAAGCTTTTAGAGAACTACAAAGTGTACATATGGCTCTCCTATTTCTAGTTGGCAACACTCTTCTGGCACCCAGCAAAGATCTTGTAATTATGCACCTTAAATTCTTGTGGAAGAATTTAGGCAATGAATAATTAACATCCTAAGTGAATCATACAGAAAGTAGAAGGTGATGAGTAGTATGGGAAACAATGGAAATAGAATCCAGTGAATCCAGGGATGATGGAGGGATGGAAGGCCTCTTCAGCATGAGGATGAGGGCAGGGTGCTCTCAGGAATTAGAATATTGGAAGAAGAGCCCTGCAGGCATCAAGGGCACAAGTGCAAAGATCTTTGTGGAGGGGAGCTCAAAGCTTGCCACACTTGCTTGAGGAGCAGCAGAGACCTCTGACTTTGGAATACTGTGAGACTGAAGAGAACACAGGGGAAACAGGTCTGGGAGGGAAGAGATGTGGGAATTTGATACAGCACGTGGAGCTCGCAGACTTGAATGCTGACTGTGTGGTGGGGACGTGGCCCAACTGACTTACAATTTAGATAAACTGCCCTGGCTGGTAAGTGGCAACTGGACCACAAAGGGGAAAAGGCGAAACAGAGACCAGCTTGCAGGCTGCTGCAGTCAGGCAGGAGAAGAGATGGCTCACACCAACACATGCTAAGAAGAGATCAGATCCTCAGATCACACTCCTGGAAAATACTCCCAAACCTTTTCAAGCTTAGCACAAACTCAGAAGATCTGAAGTTAGCAGGTTTCACTGCTAAAATAATGTAGAATATATTTTATGCTTTACTTATATACAGATTTGAGCTCTGTTCTCTTTCTTTCTTTTTTCACCACAAGCTTTGAGTTATTTATATGTCATTTAAACAAGCTCAATCTTTTCTCTGGAAAATAGTTCTCCTTAGGAGTCAGGAGCTTTGCATATTTGATTATCGAATATGCATTTCCTGTTTAGTGTCTTTCTGCAAATTCTATTTTCTACTAAACCTCAGATGGATGGTAATAATAAATGTTTGTTCAGTAGCAGCTGGTCCCAGATTGTTATCCTATCACGAACATATTTTATTTATTCATCTTCATTTTTTAACCTCTTTTGGTAGCCTTTCCTTTTCTCTAGGCATTGTACGTGAAACAAAAATGTGTACTGCTTAATTTGTTCACTTTCAAGTTTTTCTCTCTGAATTAAGTACAGTTGTATTTATACAAAAGCCTTCGCACAACCTGCTGGGGATCATTGCTGATTTAAATAAGAATCTAAAAAAAAAAAGAAGAAAAGCTATTTCAACATTGCATTATGTTAGGATAAATGGTTCTCCCTTTAAAATGTTTTTGTGGAAGAATCTTTAATGTTGACTTTATACTGCCACAGTATATTACTTTCAAAAGAATTATTCTGTGTCAGTTTTGAAAGCTGTAGATGAAGAATAAAAGAACCCCTCCCCCAATGTACCACAGCATCAGTGCTGTTCTTATCTTGTCCTGCGTGAAATGAATTCTCCTTAAAAAAAATACCTAGACTGTAACAATTTGTCTATAGTCCTTCCAACCAGATAAGAAACTTTATCTTATAATCATACTACCTAGATGTATTTTACATAGTGTTTATGAGCAGAAAAAAATTCTTCAGGAGAAGCCATTGATTCTCATGCCTATACAATTTATAGGTTACTTTTTTTCTGGTGAATCTTTATCTAATTTTAGTGTGAATTATTTCATTGTCCCTCAGTATATGCCACCAAATGAACTAATAAATGAGAACAACATGTTGTTGGCTTCTAATGCTTGCTTTTCAGAGCAGAACTGAATAGTTGGTGAGGTTGTAGCCTTTGATGACAGATCTAAATGCTGATCACAACTCTTTACTTATTTACTTTGGAACTCTGATCAATATACTACTTTTAAGCCTCAGTTTTCTTAATTACAGAAATAGCAAAGCTTCCCTTATGGCACTGTCCTGAGCATTAAAAAGAAATGCTGTTTGGGTATTGGCTTTCAATTGCTACTAACCAATTACCACAATCTTAAGTGTCTTAACTCCCATTTTATGATTGTAACAGTTCTGTAGGTTGGAAGCTCACATGGTCTCAACTAGAATTTCTGTTGAGGGTCTGATAACACCAAAATAGAAGGTGTCAGTGGTTGGGTTCTCCTGGGATCTTACATACAGCTTCTATGAAGGGGTCTGTTTTCAGACCTATTTAGTTTGACACCAGAATTTAGTTCCTTATGGTTTTGTACTGAATTCCTCACTGTGTCTTACTGGCTGTCAACCAACAGACACCGTCAGCTTCCAAGTGCCTCTCCATTTCCTGGCTTGTGGTCCTCCTTGTTTAACTTCAAAGCTCTTAACAGCTTGTTGAGTCTTTCTTACGCTTAGCATCTCTCTGACTTCTTTTTTCAGATTCTCTTCAACACTCTCTGTACTTCTATTTGTGAGTACTCATGTGACTATATTTGGTTCCCCTGCCTAATTCAGCCTGTTGTCACTGTTGTAAAAATCAACTGATTGCTTACTTCTACTACATCTGCTTGGTTTAGTCTGTCTTGTAATGTAGACATGGATGTAACACCAAGGAACAGAAGTTATGGGGGCTAAAATTCTACCTACAGACCACTTCAGAAGAGCCAATGGTGAAGAATAGTTGTTTATGGCAACAACAGGATCCCCTCACCATGAAATGTGGGCCTATATCTTCTGTTTGAATTTGTTACCCTAAGGCCTAATTCTCTGTTTTTATTATATCTTGTTGTGAAGTTAGGTGACACCACAATATTTCTTTCTTTTCTTTCTCTCTCTCTCTTTCTGTTTTTCTCTCTCTCATTCCTCCTTCCTTCTGTCCTTCCTTCCTTTTCCTTTCTTTTCTTTGTTCTTTTTCTTTTTGCAGTAGCAGGGATGGAACTCAGGACTTTGCACTTCCCAGGCAGGTGGGAGATGCCACTGAGTTACATCTCTAGCTCCAACACTACAGTATTTAGATGACAGTGTTCTTCATCTGAAACTGAGGAACTACAATCCACAAGCAAGTGTTAATCCTTCTGTCTTTCCTGAGGCTTATAGAACGGAGAACTGAGTGAACTGATGATGAGACAGCCTCTTCCTCACAGTAAGGAAACTGGCATTTGTGAAGGTAGCCCTTAGTTGAAAAATGAATAAGTAAATATGAAAGGTGACACTAGCATTGGAACTATAATTCTGGCTGTATGTAGCAAAGAAAGTGGATTTTTAAAAGAGCATGGTTATTTCATTCAAGGGACACATTCCAAGGAGACAAATACAGGAAAGATAAAAGTGAATACACACTGAGCTTTATCTAAGATGAAAAGAAATAATGTAAAAAGTAGTGTAAAACTGAGTAATTGAATGTTTAGTAATTTTGCAACATTAAAAATAATAGCCCTAGGACCGGGGATTCAGCTCAGTTGTTCCTGCACCTGCCTTACAAGTGCAAGGGCCAGGTTTGATCCCAGGTAACCACATACAACAATGCCTGGTGTGAGAGACTCACGCGCACCAGCAATCAGAACCACATACCACAGTGCTGGGCATGGTGGCTCATGCCTATGATTCCAGCACTTAGGAGGCAGAGGCAGGAGGATTGCTGTGAGTTCAAGGCTGAGCTCAGGGCCAGAGATACCTGTCTCAAAAAACAAAAATAACAACAAAAAAAGAAATAGCTCTAGAGGACGGGGATTTAGTTCAGTGGTTCTGGCACCTGCCTTTCAAACACAAGGGCCTGGGTTTGATCCCCAGTAACTAAATATAGCAATGTCGGGCATGGTGACTCACACCCACCAGCAATCAGAACCACATACCACAATGCTGGGCACAGTGTCTCACGCCTGTTAACCCAGCCCTGGAGAGGCAGAGTCATGAAGATTACTGAGTTTGAGGCTGAGTTCAGGACCAGCCTGAACTACAAAGCAAGACCTTGTCACAAAAAGCAAAACAAAACAAAAACCTCAAGAAACCACCAACAGCTCTTAGAAGAAAAATAAGCACACAGAAAGAAACATTTTATAAAAGATATAGCTGATACTCTGCTCATTATTCCATCATAGCACCCCTAGGTTTTCTGAATGTTAGAACTGTTAGCATCTTCCACAGGACAGATCTCAGTGGGAAGGGGTTGTTGTTCTATGTATTTTAGGCTGCATAGTATTATCTCAGTCTATACCAACTAGATGCTCTTAGGCCTGTACCATCACTTTCCAGTTTTGATTGGCAGCAGTTTATCCAGACATTGCTGAATGTCCCCAGAGCAAAATTGCTTCTGCACAGAAATACTGCCTTGCACCCATGATTTCCACATTTGAATCTGTATTGAGATTTCCTGCAAGGCTTGTTAAAGCAAGGACCTTTGATCCTCAACCTTGAGTTTCTATTGTAAGTCTTGAGTATTGCTTGAGAATTTGAATTCTTAATACATTCACATGTGGTATGATTCTGGGGATCTATGCACCACTTTGTTAGCCACTGCTGTAGATACTGCTAACCTCTTGCTCAGTGACTTACCACTGTCCTGAGAGCTTTCTCTGGCCACAGGAGAGGAACAAGTCCCCATGAAGTGGATATAGGGCACCTGGGAGTAAAGTTCCTTTGAGGTAGTTGCTGGTAGTGAGGGAGGGGAGTAGGTGCATGTCCCTGCCTCTCAAATGTGACGAGAGAGAGAGAGAGAGAGAGAGAGAGAGAGAGAGATGTTCTTCCCAGTCTTCTGCAGATCCTGTCAGGATGAATCCCAGAAGTGTCAGCAATGGTCTGTCTTTCTCCACGCTTTACAGGCTTTCTTTGTCGTTTTGTGTCATTTTTTTTTCTTCTTGTACTATAGTCTTCTTGGTCCACCTCCAAAATGAACTACTTGCCCTCAAATCTTTAGCTCATGGTCAGCTTCTGGGAGAACCTTAATTGAAACACACATCATAACTATCATTCCTAAATTTTATTTGACTTTTCAGGAATTTATTTTAACCTCTCTAACACATTCTTTGCCTTGCAATGTTGCTATTTGTGACATGTGTGAAAGGATGTGCTGTTGGCCTCTAGTGGATGAAAGCCAGGGATTCTTCTGTACACCCCTTCTAAGGCTCAAGTGAGCTCTTGCCACAGAGATTTATCTGTTCCCAGCTGTCAGAGGTGCAGAGGTTGAGGCACTGAGGTCTGATCTGAAAGTCTCAAGGAAGATGGATTCTCAGAAGTAGGCAAGAATAGGAGTGGAGGGTTCAGGTTCAGACTGAAATGATGGCTACTCATTGTACTCAGAAATAGTAAACCTGTTCATACCATGGCATTTTTTGCTTATTTGGTGAGTTAGCATGCTCCTAGATTAATTTCAGTAAGGTCATTGGATTTAAAACTAGCCTTTCCAGAAATAAATATACCATTTCTAATTGCTAAAATTTATTACATTAAAAATACAGGTAATCAGATGTTATTTTTTAAAAAAGTTTGCTCTTCTGTTTTTCCCTCATTTCTCCTACCCCCTTTTGGAAAGCAACCAGGTACTTGTTATGTGTGCTGAAGGACAGCCAAGGTCAATGGCTAATACAAGCTTATCAGAAGTGTCCTCCAGGGGAAGAGCAACACTTCCAGGTGATTTCTATAAAATAGCAGGTTAATTTTTTAAAAAAAATCTTTATTGGTACATTACATATATGCATCATGATTGCACTCCATAATGGGAGTTTGTACCAGTATAAGACACAACTTAATTCTCATTTTTTTCCCATAGCCCTACCCACCGTACCGCCCCCCCCATATACATAAAATTTGTTTCCTTACTTTTTTGTTACAATCTCATTATTTTTCCCCCTTCACCCTATTTTACTTTGAGCATTTTCTATTTCACAATACATAGCAGGTTAATTTTTGACAGAAGACTGAATTGCCACTACCTAGCTACAATTGTTATATTTGGATAAGTGCTTTCATGTTTTCTCATCTTTTTTACATTATTGTGATTCAAAAATAATTCAGAATACCTGAACCGAAAGGCATTTTGATCCATGTAATGTTGAATGCTGGCACAAATCAATAAATGCAAAAAATTTAACCTTGATAAATCCTTAAAAAAGATCATTGTAAAAGAAAAGAATTTCTGGGATCCAGAAGTGTTTCTTTTTTAAAGCATGAGTATTGAGATAAGTTAATGAGCTTGGGGCACTGCTTTGGAAAGGAGAGAAAACATAAGAGGAACAGAAAGCTCAATCTAAATACTTTGATACTGAAACATTTCAAAAATATTTTAAATGAACTGTCTCAATTTTTGTACTTCATAATATATTATTTCCAAAAATACAACTTGTCTGTTTTAGTAAACAAGATAACTTTAAGGCTTGACTGATTTTTTTTTTTTATTCCCACATACTTTTCAGAAATTTGACATCAATTGAAGGCCTATAATTCAGTGTAGTATTTCTATTTTTACATGGAAGAAACCTCAACTATAGCTGAGAAATAGATACAACTGAATTCTATCTGTAATTATTACTCAAAGAAAATAACATTAATATTGGGTTCCATATTAAAAAGGAAGATCATTTTATAACTTGGTACTCAATTCAGCCAAATTGTTGCCTGTAAAAATTTATACATACAGAATACTTCTCACTTCTCTTAAAAGCAGATTATTTTTATTGCCGGGTAGAGGACTATTTTTCTAGAAATTTAAAAGTGCAGTAATATATGAGGTGTGACCAAAATACCTGGTGAATATTTAAATTTTAAAAACCGGTTAAAGTAAAAACCACTGTCATTAATGCCTTTCACTTCACACCTAAATATCTCTTCATCATTACTGTTTGCCGAAATGGCTCTGGAGGGATTCTTTCATGAATGTCGTTATCAGGTATGAGAAAAAACACTGTGAATGCTGCTGCCGAGTGTCATTCAGTGGAAATGTAAGCTCATAAAAATATTAAGCTGTGCCTTCTTTCACTTTAGTCACTGAATGTGCAGCTGTGTCACTTCCAGTTCTTCTCCAAAGTCAAAATAGCCATGAGAAGTATTAGGACATCAAAGAAACATGACAGCACCACTGGAAACACTCCTGAACAAGGACTTCCAGAATTGCTTCAGAAAGAAATAAGTGGAATAAGTAGGATTGAAGTGAGGGGGAATCTATGAGGTGGATTAGCGGCGCTGTGTATTTTACTATAATAAATTATAAAAATTTACACATTTACTGTATATTTTGATTACGCATTGTATATGTATGTGCGCGTGTATGTAAGAGAAAATGAGAATATGACAGGCTGATAGATAAATGAAATGATTTTGGGTATATAGTTAGATGAAAAGTATTTCAAAATACATTATTTGCATAAATTCATTTAAAATACTAATTTTATTTTATAGAAGACTCCACATTTTTTACTATATACATATTAATTGAAGTTACATGATTATGTGTCAAGTATCTTCTAGGTGCCATGAATAAACAACAGTCAGTAAGACCTTCTTTAGCTAGTTGAAAATGAATGAAAAGAAGATTTGTTTAAATTAGGTGAATACATACAAACATATATATCACATTTTTCTCTGAGAATTTTTGCTTGTTCATACAAAAGTGTTTAATATTAAAAACTTCAGTGTAGAAGTAAAATTTATAAAATGATGAGTAATAGGAACAAAATTAGAAAAAAAAAAGCCTATCCTAGTTTGAGTATAACATTTGTTGTTTGCTTCTCTTGGTTCTGAAAGAGAAGGACAGATATCTTTATAGGAGACAGGCTTTTGCCCTGTTCTACTCAGAAACAGGTTGGTTAACCCCCTATTCAGCTTTAGACAACTTAGGATACAAAGAGATTTACTTTTAGGACAAATAGAATATCTAAGTTAAGGATGCACAGTTCATGAATTAAACACAGCACAGAATTTAGATATTTTTTTGAATACAGGATGACAACTATAAACCATTCAAAAATGATTTACGTTTTTGTATCCTTAGATGAGGTAAGCTTATAAGCGTTGTTATTAATTAGTGCATTTATTATCTCTTATAAGCTACTTTGAGAATCAGCATGACTGTTTAACTAGAACAGGCTGATCAAAATAAATGGAAATCATACTCAAGTAAATAGTGAAAATTCTATTCTAAGTGGAAGATCAATTAGGATAAGGTTTATCTCCAAATTGTTATGATACCTTAGGCAAATCAGCCAGCTACTCAGAGAAAAAACAATCCCACTTGGAAATTGTATATTAGCTACAATTTAACATAAGGTTCTGCTGTTGAATAAGCAACAACATTCTCTACTCCTCAGTACATCAGCTACTTTGGCAGAAAACAGAAAATGTATCTTGTCACCTGAAAGAAACAAACATGTATGCTTGTAAGCCTCTGATGTCTATTAAGAAAGAGGAAAACACTGTATTTAAGGAAATGCTTTCAGTTTTTTCAAAAAGGTAGGAATGCAAGTGGTGAGGTTTTAGCTCAGTGGTTCCAGTACCTGCCTTGAAACTGTAAGGTTCTAAGTTCAATCCCTGGTACAAAAACAAATTAAAAGAAAAAAAGAAAAGGAAAAAAGGTATGAATGCAGAGTGTTGCTGTTGTTGAATATTGTTAACCATTAGAACCACTACTAGTGAAGAGGAATTACATGAAGAGGGAGAGGCCCAACTCAGTGCTACTTGACTGGACTTTATGACGACTTTCATAAAATGGAAATTCAGTATGAATGAACATACGAAAAATTATGTATCCACATAGAGTTCACTTTCCAAATTGAATATAGCTATTGTTGACTTTCTTGTTTAATGAAGCAAAAGCTACTGTTGTCCACATTGGCTGCAAAGAATTATTTCGACTGCAAAGAATTATTTTGGTTTTTCCCTTTGAAGGTACAGTAGTACTAAAGAAGATGCATAATGAAGAGGCTGAAGATTAGAAGGGCAAGGTAGAAACTAAAGTGATTATGAACTCAGGAGAGAGAAATGGAAAACTTGGCTCTGTTCTGAACAGGAAGTCATCACAGGTCAATTTCCTCGGTCTCTAATAGCCCTCTCTAGCAATGTCTTTATTTGAAAGGAATCCAGATGCATTGGACTGAATGTGATTATCCAGGAAGTTGGCTAAAATGGGATCCAGTAAGAATTATTTTTATACTTTACCATCATCTCTATACAAATAATACAATAGCCATGGCTTCTCTAGATCTGAGTATTCAGAGAAATATAAAACATTCCACTGTTTTACTTTTATGCCTTGCACTTATTTTACACTGAAATAAGAGTAAAAATTTTGACACCTGGAGCCAAATTTCTGATGCTATTGTTCAATGAGTGGGACGAGAAGACTGAGATTAAAGTGTAGCACATTCTTTTCACATCTAAAGCGTGAGACCCGTTTTCAGTGTGAAGGATAAAATCATGAGCCCTTCTGGCTACTGGATGTCATGTGGATTCATTTTTATTTCAGACCTTTAGCTACAGAAAGAAAAGAAAATAAGAGCCAAATAATATAATCATATTTCCTTTTTGATTTTCTGCTTTGGAAGAAGAGGAGATGAGGGTGTTAGTATTTGGACTATAATTTTTGTTTCTCAAAAAGATCTCAACTCTTTTTTGGTTAATAATGTGGGGCCTGCACCTGCTTTATATGATTTTTTTTAAGTGCATAAAGTTAGGATAAAAGGTGGAAAATGTTTTTTAATAACACCTTTTTTTTTTTTTTCCAAAACAGAGACATCCCTCAGTGAGACATACAGATCTTAGTTTTTGTAATCAGAAGCTATATTAACAGAATAAATGAAAATTAATTTGATGGGAATGTTTTTATTCCCTAGCATCGTACTTGTCTTTTCTGTTTCTTCCCCATGAAGATCACTAAAGCTCTGCTTGCTGATTGTTAAGCAAAGCGTTTGAGTCTGTGAGACAAAAATTATAGACAAAACAAAAACCCACAAGAGTAAAACCTGTTACTGGGGGTAAGGTGAATTAAACAATTGTTTAGGTAAGTCCCCGAAGGTATATACCATTTAATTCGACAGTTTTTTCAGGAAAAAACTTCATTGATCTATGTATAAGTATGCAAACCCAGTTCTGGTAAATTCAGCCCATAAACATTAGTTGAGCTGAAAGTTAACTGCTATTTTAATTTTAAAGGAAATTGCAAAGGTTAGTGGTGTATTTTTATGAGTGTAACAGGCACAATTACAACAGGCATGACTGACCAAAGAGGATTATATTTTACGCGTAATTAGTCTAAACATGTATTGGAACCACCAAGAAGGGGGCATATGGCTGGTTTCACTAACACTTGCTCCACTCCTAGAATATTCATTTTAAAAAAGTATTTGCTTTTTGATTTTTCATAGTGAAACAGTTTTTGTAATAATATTTAGTAAATAAATTGGTCTTCTCCAAAGTTATATGTTATTTTAAACAATCTATGTCATTATTGATTTTTTTCCCTGTAATAAGAAAATTAATAGTTGGAATTGTATGTAGTTGCTATAGTAACATGTAAAAATCTTCTTCCCTTGAAGAAGAAGCATATGACTAATCTGTTTTTTAACCTGTTTTATTATGAGAATGTCTATGGCATATAATAACAGTGATCTGTACTCCTAATAATTTTTATCTTTGTTTTTTACTGCAACTGTCTAAATAACCTTTTCAGATTTAAAAAAAAATGTTAATTAGAATTGTTTTGAATTTGGGAAAAATATCTTCTAGAAAAAAATTATCCTGAATTATTCAGAATCCTTTGTATTATTCTACATTTTATGAAATTAGTTAACATTCCACCCAAAGTTTAAATTTGAGTCTTTTATTTCTTTTACATAATGTTTTTATTGAAAGTGAAAATAACATTTAACTTGATGGCAAATGTACCGTGGCTTAAGAATATATTAACATTTTATTTTTATATCATGTATTATTTGGCTAAAATTTGCATGTGCCTGTGTCTCTATTTTTGTGTTAATGTGTACATTTCTCTCTTTAAAAAACTGCCCCTAAGTCTTTATTGTTGAATGTTAAGTGACTATTTAGTGTTATTGATAAGCTGTTAATCTAAATTCCTAAACCATGGCCAGAAAATTAAATGGTAGCCTCTGTACCATAAAAATCAGTGAAATAGTCCAGGTGGTGGTAGGAACAAGCAGGGACAGGAGATCAGATCTTCAAAAGAAAGTTAGCAGCTCTTTTTTAAGCTCCTGATGAGTACCGATGCGTTTAAGGGATGTCCCCTGTTTTATTAATTCTTTAAATAAAAGCCAGATTTATGAATGCCAATATAAAATCTGTCTGCATATAAATCTAGGAAGCCAAAGTAATTTAATTTTTAAAGAGTACATCATGAAGTGTCAAAATCATTTGAAGTTTTTGTGTGGATCATCAGCTGCCATTTTTATGTCCTACTAATTTCAAGGGGCAATATTGGCCTTACAAAGAGGAAAAAAAAAATCATAAGACATTGAAGCTTGTTGATCCAACTGAAAAGAATTGAAATTTACAATTTGGTTTACAGGGATAGCCTGCAACATTTGACTGATTAGCTGCGAATCACATCATAAATCAAAAGAAGTCTTAAAAGAATTAATCCCCTCTTCCTGCTTTAAAGTGAATTATGATCTTGAATCTGGTGATTAAAATTGTATGTTGAGATGAATAGAGGACCTGGAGGAGAGGGATCATTGAGGAATAATAAAGTAGTTTGGGTTGGGGTTACAGGGGTTGCTGATTGAATTATGCAAAGAATCGTTGGTCACGTGGGCTCTGGTGAGAGCCAGTGCAGAGAGTAAATGTAAAGGAGAAAAGAGAGGAGGGAGGTGGAGATGTGGCTAGAGGAGCAAAACTGGGCTGTGGGAAGAGTTGATTCTGGAGGATTTGTGCTTTTGCTATTATGAGTTGAGAATTACCCTTCCCTGTCTTCTAACAGCTTCTTCAGTAACATCTACATCTTGTACTTAAGCACATTTAGTGATGGCTATATTTTGGTAACTTTTTGCTTATTTAATACTGATGTTATTCTAGAAAAGGCAACCAGGCTGAATATGCCCTGTCATGTCAAAGGTACCTTGGGTTCCATTTATGTATGGGAGTCGTCAGGATTTCATTGTTTTAAAATAAGAATTATTGGGGCCGGGGATTTAGCTCAGTGGTTCTGGCGCCTGTCTTGCAAGCACAGGGATCCACATTCGATCCCCGTTAACCACATACAATCCTGGGCGTGGAGACTCACCCCAGCAGCAATCAATACCACATACCACAGTGCCAAGTGTGGTGTTCACGCCTGTAATCCCAGCACTCGGGAGGCAGAGGCAGGAGGATTGCTATGATGTGAGTTTAAGGCTGAGCTCAAGGCCAGCCTGAACTACAAAGTGAGACCCTGTCTCAAAAAACCTAAAAAAAAAAAAAGAATTGTTGAATATGCAATAATTGGTTGTATCAGGTAGTTACTGTAAGATGGAATGACAGAAAAGTGTATGGACATTGCATGGGTACATAGCAGTATGGCCTGAACCCAGGAAGACCTCCACCAGGTGAAGGTGGCAACTGCTACCACTATGTCTTTGGTCCCTTGCGTTATGTATTATCTCAAGCTGATTTATCTTATAGCTCTGAAAATGGATCTATGAGACTGTAGCCTTTGAAGGTGAAGGTTTAAATGTGATTACATGGAGCCCTTGTAGAGTAGAGCAGCATGATAGGATGTGATATTGTGATGAGGTAGTTTAATTAAGTCTAACTGTTGAGCTTCATTAATTTCTGTGGTCCATAATGAAGTCTTGCTATGGAAGATATTTTGAAATACTTTAGTGGCTTATTTGGAGTATAATACTTTTGATTATTTTAGTCTGAAATTTGCCTTTTTAAAATTTTTATTTTATTTTTATATTTTACCAAGACAGGGCAAACATACAACCTTTCCTGTTCTTTCACAATAAGTATATTTTTGGGACAAATGTGTCATGTTTCTTATGATTGTTTTAAAAATAGTATCTTCTTTCATTAAAGTAAAGCTATCCATTATTAAGAAAACTTTATTATGCAATCCAAAATATTA